>WBMW01003931.1:265054-290331 GCA_013396635.1 Penelope pileata | reverse complement strand
TTTTTTTTGGTCTCATTCAACAGGGGTTATTGTTCAAATGTTAGCTGTAGTTGCAAACTAGTTTCTTTTTAATGGCATTGCACATGATTTACAAAAAGGCCCTTTGAAGTTTATGGGTGGGAGGGGAGTGAGTAATATATATATATTTTTTTTAGTTCCCCAAACAAACTTGGGCACAGAAATGCAGTACTGTAAGAAAGAGGGACCTTCAGATTACACAAATATATATTCTTCAGTTGTAAAAAGGGACGGTTGTAATGGAGTTTGTAAGGCACATTAAGCATGATAAGTGGCGGTGATCAGAACTCTCCTTATCTGAATCTACTGAGGATCAAAGCAGCAATTGTAATGGGATTCTGTGTGTCTCATATTTTGGAGACCGCAGTCAGTTAGTATTGAAATATGACTGGTTTCATAACTAAGGTGCACTGAGAAGCAATCAACGGGTCGGTCCTGGCCAGTCGTGGGGAGGTCTAAGTGGTGGTCTTTGGGATAACCTTTGGCCTTATGGATTTGGACTCTTAAGTTAGAAGAGCCTACCATTTCAGATGCAATCACTTTTGGACATGCTTTTGCAGACAGTCCTTAATGCTGAAAACACAGAGAATGGGTAATTCAAGAGGCCTTTCTTTTAAAATAGACTTTTGTGACCCACTTATTGTAAGGTATTGCAAGGTCACTTTGCGTGTGTCATAAAGTTGACTTCCTTATTGGTTGAAGGTCACAGGAGTAGTGGTTTGCGTTTGATGGAAATAGCTACAACTGTGTCCCTTCCTGCTTTTTACTTTTTTCTTTTGCTTTTTCTTGGCACGTGGTTTCTCCACCATTACTTCTGCACAAAGACGTCTTCTGTTCATCCTGAACATTTTTAAAAATGCAGAATTTTATGTGACTGCTTTTTTGCCTCACAATTATGCTGTGAATTTTACAAAAATTTATTTTCTTTTTTGATAATTTATTGTACCAAAGCTGTTTTTATAGCACATAGATGTCTGTAACCAATAATGTAGCAGTTCTGCACTTTGACACAAGGTGTAACTAGACCATTTTTAAATGTCAGTTGAAAATTATGGCTGTACTATTGCTTAAACAAAACTGGAACTGTTGTTGAATTCATAGCCAATACATTTACAGCAATCTGTGTACTGAACATAATAGATCGACATCTACTTCAAGACTATAACATCTGTTACATTATAAATGTGTTCAGGCTTCTGAAGGTAAAAGGGACACTAGATCCAGAAGCTATGAAACCAGCAGTTGATTCTTGTATTCCTTATTAACATAATTGTAAACTTGAAGGCAAGACCTTGATTGCATGAACAGGTCCAAAATAATAGTCTGAGTAAAGCAAAACACTCACATGAGACCTGAGGTTAGCAGGCTGTATTTAACAGGTGCCTAATTTTTGGGTAACGCTGCCTTAATATAACACAGTCAGCTTGGCAGTTGCAAAATTTATGGGCCCAGTCAGAGATTTATTTTTATTAAAAGTAAAAGCTCAGTGAAAAACATCGGAAAGAAGAAGGGTAATTCAGTGAGTGCCCATCCCAGATTAACACTGTTTGCCCGTTATATATTACAGAAGCAGTGATCTACCTCTGCCAGTAAGCCCTTCTAAAAGTTAATTCAGCAGAAAATTCAGAGTTCATACTGGTCAGTTCCATGTGGCTAATTAATTTTTTTCAGACTATAAGGTGGACTTTTTTGTACTTGCAGTGGCAACACAGCAGCTGACAACCATGTAAATGGGAACGGAAACCTTTTTTTTTTTTTTTTTGGTAAATCACAACATTTTTATCAAGTGATCCATCCTTCTTTTGTATTGACATGTCAACCCTGTGGATGAAAGTGTTTTTTTTTTTTCCTTTTTTTTTTTTTTCTTCTTTATTTTCTTAAACTCAGTGATTCAGAGAAGTTTACAGGATTTGGAAGGCTGTCACCTTAAAAACAGGATGCTGAGTTCAGCAATATAAAAAGGAATCCAGTACTTACTGCTGTCTAGGAATATAAGGGTAATATGAAATCTGGGTATTTTTTGTGTACGTGGGTTGCCACACCTTAGCGAGCGCCAAAAAAATGAAGCAATTCAAAACAATCTACGTAAAGAAGAAACCACAAAATCCAGTGCTTCTGCATACTGTGTTATGTTACAGTCCAGTTTTGTGTGCTTTACTACACAGTTTGGTTACAGGACTTCTGTGCATTGTAAACATAAACAGCATGGAAAAGGTTAAATACCTGTGTTCAGATTGTAAGATCTAGTCCGGACTTGCTGTGTATATTGTAACGTTAAATGAAAAAGACAAGCCCTTTGTATTATAGTCATGCAGTCTTATGTATGATAAACAGTTGAATAATTTGTCCTCAGACTCTTTACTGTGCTTTTTGAAAAAAGAGTAATTTAAGAAAAAAAAATGTAAACATAGTAAATCTTCCTATGCAATTAACCTACTCCAAGCCATGGTATGGTAGGTATGATTATACTATAGTATGTAAATATCAGATACATTGAAACAGACTTAAAAATATGAAAGTAAAAGTTGGAGGCGTAATGGATAATTTTGAGTTTTTAATTGAAACAGCAAGGTATACAAATCATTGATGTATGAACACAGCTCTGCTTGATTCTGTTTGACTGTATTTGTAGTTTGAGTTGTTTATATTATCATCTGTTAGTTTGAATGTTCTTATATGCACTGCAGCTTTCTACCTAATACAAGACTAGCTGATTCTAAGGCCAGAAGTGACCATGGTAATGAAATAATCTGACTGGCATGCCATTCATCCCTAGGATTCAACCTAGTTATTTCTGCATCATGAAGCCTATATCTTTTGGGTGCAGTAGAACATACTTCTAAAAAAAAGAAAAAAAGAAAAAAAAATAGCCAGTTTTCATATAGGTTCTTCAAGTGTGAGGATTTCTCCATGTCTTGAGTGATACAGCTAGTTCATTTTCCATACTCTTAGTCCTCCTCTGGTTTCAGAACTGTTTAGTTACAGCTGCTGGCCACCACTTAGCTAGCTGCCTATTAGAATAACTAATAACTGCTCTAGTTTTAAACTCTTACACTTTATTCACATAAAAATATGTTAACTTTAATAACCTATGTAGATGGAGTTCCTTAAATCTCTAACTGTAAAGCTTTTACGGCTCTTCTGAAATTTCAGATGTTTTAAAATCCATTCTAAAGCGTGGACATGAGAACTGCATACAGCATCCTGGTAGTAATTTCGGTGTTGCTGTGTGCGTGTAGTATGTGCAGGTACATTCTTGAACCTTTCAGTTTATATCTCTGCTTGTTTGTTTATACCTCCAAGGATCGCATTTTTAAATCTTTCAGTCTCAGTTATTTGCATTAAAAGATTGTAAATTTAGATGATTATCCATCATGATTCCTAAGTCCTTTTCAGAACTGCTGCTTTTCCAGGATGTAGTCTTCCATCCTGTAAGTATAATGATGACTGAATGGGACTGGTTTATGGAAGGGTTGGATTCACCTATAGATGTGACTTGTATTCATTGTTTTTCATTCTACCATCATTTTTATTAAAACCATCAATAAGCTTATATTTTATGCTTGATAAATGAGAAATCTTAAATGCCTTCCGAGATAATTCCTGTCAAAACCCATCAGAGACATCCCCTTTTTTAATGAGGAAATAATCTAGATCGATAAGCTTATGACACAGGATTTTTAATGCATTCTGTGTTGATTTACAGATGAAATATATTTCAATAAGATTGTTGTGTGGAACTTCTGACTGGTATGGAAGTATCTTTCCAGTCAAAATGGCACGAGTAACTGACTGCAAAGTAGAGTTATTGCTGAGTGTTGATCTCCTGAGGATAGTTTGTATGTGATGCAGCATGACTGTGGCAAGTGATATATTTTTATTTAGAAGACTGGATATTAGAATTGTGCTGTGTTTTATGGCTGTCAAGCAAAGAAAGATGCCTTGCCAAACTGTAGTTTCCTGTTATATGTCCCTGGGTTTTTTTTTTTTTTTTTTTTTTTTTTTTTTTTGCATTCTTTAGAAGCAACCTCTTGTTGAAAAGTTTGAAATTGGGATTTATTTCTCCACCTCACAGTGGTAGCTTAACTATTTGTTTCCTATTGATTGAGATGCCTTGTTTTTATTTCAACAGTTCTCCATGTTAGCCTTATCAAATATATATGATCTGCCTAGACCTGAGAGGATACGCAGTTTCTGTTGTTCATCATGTTTTACGCTAGATGTTACAGAGCATCGCAGAGTTCAATCACAAGACAGTCGCTGTGACTATCCTTGAGAACCTGGATGAGATGAGGATGTGATGTACTTCATGAGCCAGACAAAGGTGGTCGTTAAAATGGTGCACCTGAGGCTCCTCAGCTGAACGGCAGGGAATTTAATCACATCAGTCAATATTCAGAGTTCGTGAAGTGAGTCTTCAGCAGGGATTTGATTAAGAAGAAGCTAAGGGTTGGAACTGAAGGTTGTTCTGTGGAAGAATGTCTAAACAAGATCTACAACAACATAGGGAGGGGAGAGAAGCACCCTAAGCTAGAGTGGAATGGTGCAGACCTAAATTGAAAGTGAGACTGAAACTATATTTTATGTGGTTCTGGTCCTAGGAAAGCATGTGAGGGAACCTAAATGGCCATGAACTTCATGGCCATGTTCAGTGAAGATTAACACTTCCACTTTGAATGGAAAATACTTTTTTCACAAAAGGTTAGATTCCAGTAATTAAAGCAAGAAAAGTCTCAAATGAGGTGTTCTTTTATTTCAAGGTAGATTTGAATCCAGACTGTAGTTAAGTTGCACGTTTGCGAGAGAGCAGAAATGAAAGATGAGATGAGTTTGTTGCGATTAAGGAACACTAGATGGAAGAAGGAAATTTTGTTTTTTGACAGCAGAGCAAATGAGGATACATTGGACAGAACAGATCAGCAGAAGCAGCAGTAATGGAAAAGAGTAGGTTGTCAGCATGTAGGCATCTGGCAATATTTTCATTTATTTGCTAGCTAAAGCTGAGATGTATACATTCAAAATGGGCTGAAAACCTTAAAAGCAGCAGACCACGTTAGAATTTAAAGAGTTCTAGAACTGTGGGACGTTTCTCTATTAAACTGTAGAGCAATTCTCTGTTAAAACTTGAAGGTGTGTTTAGCGGGGTGAGAGTACAAGTGAGGCTGACCAAAGACATCCTTTAAAAAAAAAAAAAAAAAAAAAGTGTTGCCGTGGAGCGGGAAGGGCAAAAGATCTATTAGTGTTTGTTTTTATGTCCTAAAGGTGTTTTATTGTGGATCCAGCTTAGATCCTCGTTCCAAAGGCAGGACCTCTTCTCTTTCAGGACAAGCAATTTTTCCTCAGTGAGGAGCAGTGCAAAGCATCACAACTGGATAGTGATAAACTGTCACAGTGAAAAGCTGCAAACCTCAAATATGAAACTAGCATGCAAAGAAAAGAGCCCTCGTGTTTTTGGTCTAACAAAAGTATACACCTTTTTTTTTTTTTCATAGACTTAGGGCTAATAGTACAACTGATAAGACAGAATTTACCATTCCTGTAAAAATGTCGTAAGTCTTTTCAGGAAGAGTGCATTGAACAATTTGGCTTTCTAAAGGAAATTCTGAACCCTAAAGAGCAGATGCATCCTGGGGCAAGTTGGCCTGAATTCCAGTAGAGCCAGTTTGGAGAAACCCACACATAGGTCATGCTATTGGGACAGTAGAATGTACTGTGGCTTTAGGTGAACAAGGCAATGCGATTAAACTTCTTGTGTAGCACACTGGAATCTTCTTTTCTCTTTCCTGCACATCTTCACAAGAGGCACTTCTCATCTCCGGTAAGTAGGGCAGCGTCCAGCTCTGAGTGTGTCACAGGAACAGCTTTGACAGGAATTTCTGCTTCCTGCTGCTGCTAACTCCAGTGTCCTGGAACACATTTGTCACGAACTCTCGGCATGTGTTTCAGTTACAAGGGCATTATATTTTCTAGAACACTGCATCTTAGATCAGAAGCTTAATTTAAAGCTGCTCAGTTAACAAAGAGCAAAAATGTTATCATTGTGTTGCATGCAAACGGGCAAATCTCACGGAACTGTCGTGTGTGCTGCCAGGCAGTGCTGCAGCCTCTCAGAAACACGTTGGTCTCCAGTATGAATGCTTTCTATAATGGGTACCATGTTCTCTTGAGTACATCAGCCATTTGGATTCTTCGTTGCTGCAGTCCCCTTTTGGAGCCCGTGGTGAAAGTTTCTGGGAAGGCACAGTTTTGCTTGTGGAATAAAACTATTCATCAATTGCTCCTTCTAGAAAACAAAATTTGAGTCTAAAGGATTGCTTCATTTTTGATTTTTTTAAATTATGTATGTTATGTATGCATTACTGCTTAGGGTGTGTACAGATATCAGCAGTACAGATACCAGCATTTTAATTCAATGTTTTTTGTTGTTTTGTTTTATTTTTTAAATGTTAAAGGTGTTGAAAGTTGCTATGTTTGACTGTAGGACGCACTTGTTGTCTTAACACATCTGTGTCACATTTTCCTGATAATTTTCCTGCATAGTGTCAGCCAGTGCTTATTGCCTAAAGCAGTGGTACAGAAGGAACATAGTTTTGAAGACCTGGCTTCGTAGCTTTCTTTTTGGATGTTTTAAAAGAAGTTCTGGCTTTGCTAATGCTGAGCCAACTTTCTGTAGTGTGTATATAAAGCAAATGGACTTAATTTTCCAGGCAATCCACAGATGAGTCCTAAAAAGTTAACTAAAGGATGAGAAAAGAGTTAAAAAGGCTGCCCCTCACATCCAGTTTTTGTGTTAGAAGTCTAAAACTCTTCAAGAGAGAGGTTAAGAGATAAATCTGTCTGAGGTTAGTTTATGAATCTCTGGCAAAATTCTGAGGATTTTAAGAAATTCTTCGGTTTTCACCTTATGGTTATTCCATGTGGTTCTGAGCAATAAGAACAAGAGTAGCGTGGGTTAGACAGGAGCAAGTAAGAACCAAATGCACCTCCTGTAGGTCTGCCCATGAGCGGTGGGAGAGGAGGAGGTTGTTGTGACAGCTGCTGACTATCAAAAGGTAATGAATGGGCTCGTGATTGGAAAAGGATGAATGAGAAAATGAGAACTGAGTGAGTTTGTCCTCAAGCAACTGATTGCAGAAAACCTCTCCACCCAGGCTGTCGTCCTTAGGATCTCTCTTCCTGCTCGCCACTAGAAAAGGTTCCTTCCACACCACCTCCTGCAGCGCGTCGGTGCCTCTCTCCTGGAGGTTTTCCTGCCAACCCGTAGCTTGTTCAGCATAGTATGCTTCCCTGCATAAAACACCAACAGCTGATAGATGGGGTTAATCTTTTTGAGACTGCAGGGGTGATGATGATCACTTTTTACAGGCAGGAGGAAAGGCTGGTCCTGAATGGAGCGCGTCCTGAGCTGTTCTGCGTTCCCAGTGCAACAAACCCTCTCATATTCGCACCCAAAGAAAACGCTGTTCAGAGCTCCCAGAGTCAAGAATAAGCTGAGGGAATTAAGTGGTCAAAAGCTTCACTCCCACTTCTTGCCTTCCCCAGTCCAGGGTGAGCCCCCTTCGGTACCTGTGGGATTCTCCTTGCTCCGACGCACCATAGCACTCCGGCGTTTTTATTTCCACCTGGATTGGTCTCCAGGCTGTATGAAATGTTTGTGAAGTAATTTTATCACCTTTTTGTGCACTAAGTTAGCATTTCTTCCGGGAAAATTATCAGGCATGAATTTATTCTGTACTGGAATAACTTCTCTCCTCTGTGTGGCCCATGTCGCATCAGTAACCTCAGGACGCTGAGCTAATACTGTTGTGTGTGTTTGTGACGAGACATTTCTAAATGAAAAATGCAAGAAGTAGAAACTTTTAGAGTTGAAATCAAAGGTGCAAGTTGAAGTTGCCCTGAAATAGCGGCAGTGGGGAGGTTTGTGTCCTGATGTGGCCTCGCTGACCTAAGCAGACAAATCCAGGAATCTCTCAGGACTCTGAGCTTTGAAAATCAGAGGTGTCACGTTCAGAGCTTGCTCATGGGGAAAATGAGAACTTTTTGTTGGAATTATTTCAAATTATTAAGCATACTCATTGTGACTGAAGTAATTTTAAAACCTTTCTTGTTTTCAGTAGAAGCTGTTTAATTTCCCTCTTCAGAAACAAAAGCATTGCATGGCCTGTGCTTCCTCTCCTTCCTCCCCACCCATCCCCCTTCTTTCTCCCCTCTTCACTCCCATCCTCTTCCCTATTTTCCTGCCCTCCTCCCTTTTATTTTTCCCTCTTCCCATCCTTCAGCTTTTATTTTTTGCTATGCTTTTCCCCCCCTTTTTCTGCGTTTTCCTTGCTGCTCCTCTTACTTTTCCTGTATTCTTTTTTTTCCCTCTTCACTATTTCCTTTCCTCATCTCTTTCTTCCTATCTTTTCTCTGCTTTTCCTGTGTTCTCCATGCTCGTCTTCTCTACTTTTACTGCCTTTCCCACATTTTTTCCTGCTGTGCTTTCCCCATTCCCCTTGCTCCACCTGCCCCATTTGTTTCCAGTGCTCTTCAGGTCCCCACCCCCTGCTCTCTGCTCTTTTGACTTCCTCTCCAGTTTTTCGGGTTCCTCTCCTTCTCTTCTTTTTGTTGCTTTCCATTCTCTCTCCGCTTTGGCTTTTCCCCTTTGTTTTGAGTTTTCCATTCTTTTCTCAGCCTTTCAGGTTGTTTCCTTTTTCTCTTCATTACTTTTCACTATTCTGACTTGTTCTCACTGCCTGTCTCTCCTGCTGATGTTTTCCTTGCTTTCTCTCACTTTCTTTTCCCCCTTTAACTTCACTGCTTTTCCCTTCTTTCCAATGTTTTTTAGTTCCTTTCCCCTTTCAGTGCTTCCTGTCTCTTTCCCTTCTCTTCCCCCCCTTTCTTTTCAGTGCTTTTCAGGTGTTTTCTTTGCTTTCACATCCTCATTTCAATGCTTTTCGGATCTCTCCCTTCCCGTTTCCTCTCCGTCTTTGTTTCAAATGCCTTTCAGGTCTATTCCCCCCACGTACACATACACACTGCTTTTCCCTTTGCCCGTTTTTCCATCCCCCCCTCACTTTTCCCTGCTTTGAATTCCTCTGAGGCTTTGCAGGTCTTTTGTTTGTTTGTTTCTCACCTTCTTTTGGTGCTTTATCCTCTTTTTTTTTTGTTTCTTGGACTTTTCCCACTTGCTTTGATTTCCACCTCTTCTCTCCCACTCCCTCTTCTCTCCCATGCTATTGGGGATGCTTCCCCTCTGTTCCCCGTTTTCCACTGCCTGGACTTCTTGTCATTGTTTTATTCCCTCCTTTCACCTTTTCCCTTTTTTTCTTCCCATTGCTTTTCACTGCTTTGGGCTTTTCTGGCACCTTCTCTGCTTTTCAGGTCTCCTCTTTCACCCTCCTTCCTTGCCTGTCACTGCTTTTCTTTCAACTGCTTTTCTTATCTTTTCCCTGCTTCTCCCTTCTTATCTTTCTCCTGCCTTTTCCTTGTCTTTTCACTGCTTTTCATGGAATTTATCTCTTTGTTTCCCTTCCTCTCTCCCTTTCCAGTCTCACCGCTGTTTTGATCCGCTCCCCACGCACACTTTGACTGCCATTTCACTGCCTTTCAGATCTTTTTTTCCCTTTGCTTCTTTTCCATTCCAGTCACTGTTTTGACTTCTGTTCCCCACTATTCATCTGTTACTGCACCCCTCCTCTCCCCCCACTCTTGCCCCCGACTCTCATTACCTGGACTCTTTTTCCTGCTTTTCACTGGCGTGACTTCTCCCAGCTTTTCCTGCATTGCACTGCTTTCACTTCTCCCTGCTTTTCAGGTCTTTTTCCTTCTCCCTTCTCTGCTTTCCTTGCTTGTCTGCTTGTGGCTGTGTGTCAGCCCCTTTGGGCACTCCCTGCTTTCACCTCTCTGTTCCCCACTGTTCCCTCCATTGACTTTTCCCTGCTGGTAACTGCCCGGGTTTCTTTTCAATGCTTTTCATGTCTCATCTCTTCCCTTCTTTTCCCTGGTTGTCACTGCTTTGACTTCCTTACATGCTCTTCTGATCTTCCCTTTGCTGTTTCTTTCTTTCCCCTGCTTTTATTTTTGCTGTGTTGATACCTTTTCCCATCTGGTAACATCTCGAGATCTTCTCATTCTTTTCCTGATTTCCACAGCTTTTTACATCCTTTTATTCTCCCTTCCCCTGTTTATCCCTCCTTTTTCCTGCTATTTGGTCTCTTCATTCCTGTGACCTTTTCCAACCGTTTTTTTGGCCTTTTCCTTTCCTTTCATTGCCTGTTACTACTTTGACTTATTTCCACTGCTTTTCAGGCCATTCCTCCCCTCCAGCTTCTCCATTCTCTTTTTTTTTTCTGCTGCTTTTCAGATCTATCCTCTTTTTCTACTTTCTTTGTTTCCCTTCCCTGCTCGTTCTTTCCCCGTTTTACTTTTTCTTTCCTGCTTTCAGTGCTTTGATTGCTTTTCTGTGCTTTTCATGTGTTGTCATTTTTTCCAGCGCACTGCACTTCTTTTCCCTGCTTTTCCCTTTCTTGGCTGCTTTCTTTCCTTCCTTCTATTTTGAGTGCTATTTTTGCTTTTCAGGTCTTCCCCCCCGTTATATTCCTGCCTCCCAACCTTTTCTTCCTCTTCCCTTGCCTTCATGTCTCCGCTTTGACTTTGTGCCAAGCTTTTTAGGTCTTTTCCCTCCACCTCTCCACCCCACTTCCTTCCCTCTTTCTCTTCCATTTTTCTTCCTTCCCCATCTCCCTCCCTCTTCATCTTTCCCCACTCTTTCTTTTTCCTCCTCCCACCCCTCCTTTCTCTTCCTGCTTTGACTTCATGTTGCCGCACTCACCCTTCCTTTCCCCTCTCTTCTTTTTCCCTTTCATGCTTCTTCCTCCTCTTTCCATGAAGCTTTTCATGGCTTTGGCTGCTTTGTGCTCCTCTTCACTGCTCTGATTTCCTTCACTCCCTTCCTTCCCCGCGTTTCCATTCCTTCCTGCTCCCCACTTCTGAGAGCCTTTTGTGTCTGCTTTCCCCGCCGTTCCAGTGCTTACCTGAGTGGTGCATGGTTTGCACTTCTTTCCACTGGCTTTTCGGTCTCTTCCTCCCTTCTTTTCATACTTGTCACAACTTGGACTTCTCCTCACTCCTTCTGTGCTTTTTCTTTTAATTTTTGTATCTCTTCTTTCTCTTCGCTTCTGTTTCTCCCAGTACTTAGTTCTTCTTTTGTTTTTTTTTCTTCACACTTTGGCATCACTTTCTTCATTCACTCCTTTTTCATTTTCTTTTATGTCTTTTTGTTTTCTCTTCACATCTGTTCACATCTTGCAGGTTTTTTTTTCTCTTTTCATGCTTTTCATTTTCTTAGTGATTTCTTTCACTTCTTTCCTCTCGTGTTTCTTGCCACTTCTCATTATTTTTAATGTCTGTGACATCTTTTCACATTTCCACTTCTCTCTTTTCAGTTCTCTTCATCTCTTTCCGTTTCATCCTTCTCTGTCTTTCTCTCTTGGTTTTATTGTCTTTCCTTCTTTTCTCCTTTCTTTCCGTCTTTTCACATCACTCCACATTCAGCATCCAGACAATTTGCCTCAGTGCACAGAGAAGGGAATAAAATACACATGTGAAGTACTGAGGCACAAAGAAAGCACTGATAATCACGAAGACTTCTTTGTCACTTTATCTCAAAGCTATCGTCACGTTTTTCTCTCCTGTTAAATCCATTCCAGTCTGTTGCCTGTGGTAAGGAGCTGATTCTGTGAGATGCAGAACGTGTGCTGCAGTTAGGTGCCACGGCACGGTGGTCGCGTTTATGCTTAAACATTTGCAGATTGAGGCACACAGGCAGTAAAGGTCTCATTCCACTACTGAACGTTTCATCCTCAAATGAAGCATTCAACTGAGATTTGAAAGGTGTGGAATTCCAATTTTCCCTGTCCATAGGGGTTCAAAGAGCTACCTTACCACATCTTTCATCTGATTTCAGAACAGAAGGTGGAAGAAAAGAAGAGGCACTTTGAAACCCAAGTCTTAAATTTACCTTATTGACTGCAAGGAGTTTGAGATTAGTTTGGACAGGCAGAGAATGCAAAGGAGAATAAGCGCGACCTTTGGCTTTGAAGCATTTCCTAGTAAAGGAGAGGGATTAGGATTAAGACCACTCGCACAAAGGAGTGAAGTATGTCCAGCATGTTCTGTTAAGGTGAAAACAGCAGATGGATAGCACAGTGGCAGGGAAAGCAAAGGCAAACTCAAGTTGGGATCTTGTAGTGGGTACAGGTCATTGTGCAGGGTGGGAAAATGCCCAGGTGTTCTCCATAGGAGCACTTTGCTCTTTCATATGTCTAGGTCACAGGCAAAATGGTGAAGATGGCTGGAGACAGCTCTGCAGGATTTAGGTGTATCCTGCGGGTTTATCTTGATAGGGTCTAAGGATGTGGCCATTTCACACTGAGGTGCATTAAAAAGAGTGTGGCTAGCACATTGAAGGAGGTGAACCTCCCCCTCTGCTCTGCCCTGGTGAAGCCTCACCTGGAGCTCTATGTCCAGTGCTGGGCTCCCCATTTCCAGGAAGACAGGGAACTGCTGGAGAGAGTCCAGTGGAGGGCCACAAAGATGATCAAGGGCCTGGAGCATCTCCCTTGTGAGGACAGGATGAGAGTCCTGGAACTGTTCGGCCTGGAGAAGACTGAGGGGAGATCTTACCAATGGTGCAGGGCAACAGGACAAGGGGCAATGGGCGCAGACTGGAACACAGGAAGTTCCATCTGAACGTGAGGGAAATCTTTACTGTGATGGTGACAGAGCACAGGAACAGGCTGCCCAGAGAGGCTGTGGAGTCTCCTTCTCTGGAGATATTCAAAATCCACCCGGACGCTCTCCTGTGCAACCTGCTGTAGGGAGCTGCTTTAGCAGGGGGTTGGGCTGCACTAGAGATCTCCTGCGGTCCCTCCCAACCTCTGTGATTCTGCAAGCAGCGTACAGTATTCACAGTGCATCTAAATATAATCTCAGATTTGTAAATTCTTTTTGGGGAACATAAGGATGAAGACATTAACCCAAGGATTCTAGGTATATTTTACTACAAACTTCCCAGCAGCAATGAACAGCCATAAGACATTTTTGCTTCTTCATTATTATTATTTAAGGAATCAAAGGATCAACAGAAACATGATATAGGCCTTAAGTAGTAGTAGTTACAGTGTCAAAGCGAACACTGGAATGTAAACCATAAAGCTAACAGAAGTGGTAAGAGGGAATAAGGAAAACTGAAGGTAATACAAAGAAGTAAAGGAGCAACCTGGAATGAATAAAATGGTATTGTACTTTGTTTTTAAAAAACAAAGCACTGGTGGGAGGGGAGTAAGTCGCACACAAAATTAGAACAAAAGGAAAACATTTAAGATGTGGTGCAGCAGGAAAGGTGGCAAAGGCTTTGAAAGGAGAGTAACGATACATGAAAAAACATTAATGGTAAAGTTCAAGGGCGAACAATTCTGTGAGACTGTTTCCACCTCAGCTCCTGAGATTCATCAATTTTTTAGTCTTTCAAAAAGAACGGGGAGCAAAGATTAAAGAGAAGAGGGCAGGAATGTTTTGATTCAATTTTAACCTTTTACCATTTTTCTGCTTGTCTTTTTTTGCCAGCTAAAGACAGGCAAGGAGCAAGGGAGGCTTCTCCATGAGGCTTATGTGTCTAAAACAGAAGATCTTCAACCGGTGGATGCCTGCAAACCGTGAACTACTTAGAAGGTTGTTAACTTAACCAAGGGAAGCAAGTCTAATGTCAGTAGTTGCTTTCTGTAAGATGCAGAAAGCACAGGGAATTGGAGCAAAGCGTGATATGAGATGATAGTAGCAATAAAAACATGAATTCTGGACATTGACACTGATTTTTGGAATGTGAGATGGAAGCATGAGGTGAATTTGGTAACTTCAACTACAATTTTTAAAGCAAAATATTTTGTGTTGATTAATTTAAAGCGTTTAGAAATCTTTTAGAGAATACCTGTGAGGGAAATAAATAACATGACATCTAAAGGAGGGCTACAAGGATGATGAAAGGTCTGGAGGACAAGATGTATGAGGAGCAGCTGAGGCCCCTTGGTCTGTTCAGCCCAGAGCAGAGGAGGCTGAGGGGAGGCCTCATGGCGGCCTACAGCTTCCTCACGAGGGGAGCGGAGGGGCAGCGCTGAGCTCTGCTCTCTGGGGACAGCGACAGGGCCCGAGGGAACGGCATGGAGCTGTGTCAGGGGAGGTCAGGTGGGGTTAGGAAAAGGTTCTTCCCCAGAGGGTGATCGGGCCCTGGCACAGGCTGCCTGGGGCAGTGGTCACAGCCACAAGCCATGTTACGTTTAATTGGAAATAAGCACTGGTAAGTGGTGGTTGAATTGTTACATTAGCTTTCCACCCTTGAAGTTCAGGTTTATAATCTGAATTACCAGTAAATTATACTGGAGGACCCTGTCATATTTCCAATCAACATTTATCTAAATTACACTGTATATATTTTTCTTTATATGATAGCTACCAGTGAAGTGTAAAGACTCTTGAGAAAATCCATTATTTAGATAGCTTTGTAACATTATTTTCAGGGTAGTTTTCTTGTATACATTATGAATTGTCAGTGCAAATTTGTGAGATTTAGAGCTGTCTGCCCACTCCCTGCCCGCACTTTCCTTCTCTGCCCCGTGAGGGAGCGCAGAATTTCATTCTTTGTCTCTTGAAGGGCTTGAGGGTTTTGGTCCTGCCTCTGTGACAATGTCTCATCCCTGACAATGCTGAGATATTTTCTCTGGTAATCTGAGTGTTGGTGCAATCACTGAGCACATGTCCATCAAACTTGATTTCCAGGAGCACCTTTGAAAGAAGTTTGATTGCTTGGATGCTTGAGGAAAGTAGCAACACAAGTGACCTCAGCTCATCTGAAGCAACATTTCTGCTCTGATCTAACAAGTTGGTGTTGAAAAGGCCCTCTGACATTTACATGGTTCTGATTATTCTGATGATTTTGTATCTGCTGTCTCTCACATTAAAGCCTTTTGGCATCTGCAGTAAATCCATTTTATTTTTTTTCTCTCACCCTTCTGTGCCCTAACAAAATGAACATAGCTAGTCTTCATCTTTCCCGAATCTGCCTATTCTCTGTATCTTCCTGATGATGTTTTTAATAATAAATGGTTTTAGTGGTTTTTCTTTGTAATGCTGAAAGACTTGTTGTGCCATAGTTCTTTCCTCTGGCTTCTTTATACCACATGGAAATCAGCTGTAAAACTGACATATCCTGTCATGAGATGATTTGATTTTAGAGACTAATTTCAGAAGAAGATTTTACTCTCATCCAAGTACTGGTTGCATGGACCCTGGCTATAGCAAGTATAACTTGCTCCCCCCCCCCTCCCTTTTCTGATCAGATTTTGCTTGTGGTTTTGGCTACTAGAAGTTAAGGAAACCTTTAGTCTGCTCCAATCTCTGTCAGGTCAGCTTCCCTTGATAAGACAATTGGTGTGGTGATTTGTATGCCTCGCTGTTCATTGCCTCTTTCAGTAAGTACAGCATGGGCAATGTAATTTCCGTGAGGAGTTTTCCTGGTTGACGTGTTTTTTAGCTGCAGACTTTTTGGCTATATGGATAGAAACTGATGCAAAGCACATGTTTAAAGAAAATGCTTTTCTTGTAGCAGAAAACATTGGGATTTTATTATTTCCAGTTGGAGATGACTTGTGATAGTTGCTGATTTGCTAAATGTAATAGTTATTGATAATTTGAATAAATTACTTGAAATAGGAACCCATGATAGAGGTGATTTATGTAGCCTTATCTCTAAGAAGCATTATCTATTTTACTGTAAAATGGAATAATCTCTATGGCAGTTTGTGTCTTGTTTTGTGGCTTTTTTTTTTCTGGACAAACATCAGAAGTAATTTCAGAATGATACTAAAATATTTATTTAAACAGAAGTTATTGATTTAGGAAAACAGAAACATGACTCTTTTTCTTTAACCTCCCCGAGTATGTATTGATAATACAGCTTATAACTGTGTTCACTTGGCGCCTATAGACACGTTTGTTAAAACAAGCTGTCTCTTCTTCATTATTAGCTGCTCTGATCTTACCCAATGTGCCATCTAGGGGTAGTTTTGGTGAAGCAGCCTAGAATACCTTGAAAGGTTAATATAATAAATTTCCATGAGCAGAAATAGTAATTTGACTCTTAACTTCTATGAGCTGTACAATGAAACACATGCTTGAGGAACAACAAAATAAACATGTATTTTGCTTTTAATATCATCCAGAATTTTTGTCCTCATTTAGCTGCTTATGATCGCTGCTGCTCCTCATGGATTAAGAATGGTGACAAAGGTGGTAACGCAGAGAAGAAAATGTGATTGACTCCAGAAGAACTCTGTGAGACACGTCAGATCAGATTTCGTCATTCACATCTTCTTCCTCATACCGACAACCTTGGAAGTCCTCCTACTTTGTCTATCACTTTGCTCCTTTTCCACAAAGGATTCCTCTTCTCAGATTTTTCTGACTCTAGCGAAAAAGTCAAGAAATGGGAGGACACGAAGAGTCTACTTATGCCAGTGCTCTACTTACGTTTTTATGAAATCATCCCAGAACCCAAATTCGGAGGAGGTAAAGAGGAAAGCAGGAGTAGAGAAAAGGAGGAAGAAGCTAGCTGTTATTCGTTAATTACATTCAGGTTTATCCATCTACCTGCCTTATATTTCTGTGATTCGGTGCTTATATCACACCATCTGTGTCCAGGATTATGCGCTCTTTGTGGTGGAAATTGTGAAGATGGTCTGATGTACCTGCAGGTGACCATCTTAGAAGGGGAAAAGATGTTTAAGGCAGATACTGGTGGTCCTCAGGATAATTTAGGGAGCTCTGCCAACCAACTGATGCCTCTGAGAATCTCTGCAGTCCTCTGGACTGTAACTCTGCACCTTTTGTTGCCAAGAGGGCTCCGCCTCCTCTGCACATTCCGCATGTGAAAGGTTTCCAGGAAACTTTTGTGTGGCTCCTGCCTGGATGATCTGCTTTTGGGAAACTTCTCATAGGAAAGAGAGCACTTGGCACCTTTCAATCTGGCATAAAAGGGTCACCTACCTCGAGCTCAGGGTATTTCAGCACACTACTGTTTATTTTACAGCACTAAGCGCTCTTTTGGTGTATCAGTAAAAAGGTTTCTTCGGCCTGTGGAAATGAATGCTATAGCGTATGGATGGTCAGTGCACGAAAACCTCAGAGCTCTGATGAAATTGGGTGAGTCTTGTCATAGCAGTCGTACAATCTTCAGGTGGTTTCAGCTCCATGGTGTGTGCCGAGTGTTGGCCACTCCTCGAGCAGACCTGGGCAAAGGGAGTATTTCTTTCAGAGTGAACCTTGGACCTCTGCTCACGCTGTTAATGCAGGCATGTTTAAATGAAGGTGCTGAGCAGTAAACCAAAGTGACAGAGGTGCAAGCACAAATTTCTTTCTGCCATACCTACTTTGGCAGCACTAAGACAGACCGCTTAGTTTCTGGTGTGAGATTGTCCAGAACGTATCCGTGAAGATAATAGGTCGACATGGGAGCAGTATTTCCAGGGAAGCTTTATACTATAGTTTGTGGTTTTTTGCCATATTTCTGTTGAGATACTCAGAAACATGTTAAAAACCTCTTTAAATGGAGGAACAGCTTTTAAGCCAGCATTTCTTGCTTTACAATTGTCCTTAAGAGAGTCCATAACAGCTCATTGTGTTATCTGTGACTGCTCTTGGATGGGAGTCTCAAACAGAGAGTAATAGAATTGTTTCTTTCGTGATGTGAGGTGTATGTGACAGCTGGAGCCATTCAGTATCTTTATAAAACCACTGATCTTGAAAAGCAAAAGTCTTCTTCAAGCTTTAAATTCTCTGCTACAAGAAATAAATTAATTTACATTTCTTCAAGTGGCCTTTGTTACAGGTGGTTCCACCAATGACTTTGGTTTTTTGTCAAGATTATTGCCAGCAATAATAACATCAGTGTTCTGGGATAAATGTTGAATGCTATGAGCGGTACAAAGTACTTCCACCCAGAAGTTTTTTTTTCCAAAATTGTTAATAGTTTCCAAGGTTATGTACCACTGAACTGTCTTTAAAGTTTTAAAAAGGGAGAGAGAGGACAGGATGAGAAGTACGAGGACAAAGGGACAAGTACATCATGTATACCATCGGTTTTCAGAGTTAGAAAAATAGGCAGGAATGTAATCCAGAATTTCATTTATTATCACTCCGCTTGAGGTAACATTTTATTTTGCTAAATGAACGTAAATCCATGGAAGTAATTGTCATCTAAGTTGCATGTTTTCCTTTTTTATTATGATAATCAGACACAGATATGGCTAGTGCAGAGGGGAGTCTGGCCAGGGAGTCTCCTGGCCTTGCCCGGCTTGTGTTTTGTTGGTTGTTTCTTTTCTAAATGTTCCTTCTGATAGGAGATATTTCTGAATAGAAACTCGAGCCTCCAGGAAGGGAGCTGGATGGCTGTGTATATTACAACTATAAGCCACGTGACTTAGTGCAGAAAGTAGCTGGAGTGGCCTGTAATGAGCCAATGAGTTGGACACGTGTCTGTGTCCGATTCTTCGTGCTGTGTCCTAATGCTCATTCTGTGTCCTTCAGATTCCTGGACATTTTGATTCTGCGTTGTACATATTGATTCTGCTCTCACCTGTTGTGCAATTGATTTCTGCATGCACAGTAAGATGGGGTATCCAGAGCGTCTTGAATGTGCAAAGATTGACTTTAGCAAAGATTGACTATATTGCATGTACTACTGTGTGTGATCTCAGATGTGCACTGGCTTCCCTATGCATGCACTAATGGTTGCACGCACATTCCATTTCTGTAAGGCTTCTAGAAGTTCTCTACGTTACCATTAAAACTGGTTGTCTTTTACTCAAATTTGTACCTTAGAAGACAAGCAGAAGCACAAGTAATATCTGGAAAGTAATATTTGGATCGATAACAATCACTCCATTCCATCGTGGTCAGAAATAAATATAATTGTTAATAACTTAAGTACTAACCCTTTATCATGAAACTATTTGAAGATTACTTTAAGAAACTCTAAAAAAAAATCTTGTTTCTGTGGTAATTGTCATGAGAAAACAAGTTTTGAAATTCATCCAAAAACCTTTTATTTAATTTTTCCTTCTTCCAGGGAAGGAGGGAAAGTCTTCTGTGGGTACACAAGTGCTTATGCTGCCCTGAGCTCACCCCTCTTCCTGGCCCCATCTATCTCTTTTCTGTTCTGGAAATAAACATTTTCAAGGGTGAATATGAGCAAGTAGCTTATTACCCCTGCAGCTGGCTGTAATTTGAACAAGGACAATGGATGCAGTAAGTGAGGAAAGGGAGATGGTTTTGGAAGACCAAAGGGATGCAGTTTCCCTCCCCTGAGAATGGATGGTTCAACAAGGAGGCAGTATCCAAAGCTGGAAGGCACTGGGCTTACGTCATGACAGACATTCCATGCCTTTGTTACGCCTATGAAGTGGAGGTGGTTGCACTTTCCTGTCTCACAGGGTGTTTCCTGTGTGAAAGAAGATCTAGAAAAGGCATCTTAGCCAGAGAAGAACCTAACTGAACCTAATTCTGCTGCTGGGTGGTTGGGTGTGATGAGGCTCTTGTTCTCCACGCGTCTGCCTATTTCGTCAATGCAAGAACATTTCAGGTCCGTTTCTGAACGCTATAAATGCTTCATTAATACTAATCCTCTTTTAGATACTTCGTTGTTATTTCTTCAGTTTTATCTTTATAGCTTTTCTTTTCCATGTGTGAAAAAGGCTAAGAAAACTTTGTTCCCAGAGAGGTGATAGGGGACTTTTCTCAGCAAAAGAACAACATTGCCCAAAGCAAAACTAGGGTGGTGCCAGCTTGGTCCAAAGTAGAGCTATCTGTAATTATCCAACCTTGGAAACATTGATGTGCAGACTTTTCTCATTTTTTTTCTATGACTGTTCTCAGTTAAAATGTATTTACTTCTTAAGTAAGAAGAATACAATATCTCTTCAGCACTGATGACTGATCTTATTATTTCTGACTTGAACCCAGGGTGTTGCAGTGATGAGCTGATCAGCTTTCATCTGCGGTATAAATAGGTTTTGTACTTCTTTCTCAGAAATGGTCTCTGTTCCTGCCTGCAAGTAACAAGTGGTACTTTCTCTGACACGATGCAAGTGCTTGTTGAAGATGAAGCCGAGCCTGTTTACACTCATTTTGTATGCGGCCCACACAGCATGTACCGTGTGTCTCTGGAAAGGAACATTAATGCAGACTTTTGCTTCATTGCCCTGTCCTCATGAGTTCTGCAGTGTGGTACAAGTTAAAAAAAAAACAACACCAAAGTTATGGTGAGGAACTAAGTGGAAAGCTGAATTGTAGGGTCTGGCGATAGAACAAATAGCAGTGAAAGTGCTCTGAACTTCTCTGACTAGTAGAAAGTTGAGCTATAGTTGCCGTGTTTTCTATTTAGTTGAAAAGCAAGCAAATGTTGTTCTTGACAGAGAAGTGTAGCTCTTTTGCTCTACTCCATCATCTGTAAAGCAAAGGGAGCTGAATGGTTTCTGCCATCTGCGTAGCTGTGACTGTGTAAAGGAGACTCGAAGCCATCTGCTTACATGGTTTCTTCTCCTGAGGAGGCACTCCATGGGAGCTTGGGGCAGGGAAGGACAGCACGATGCTATTTTAGAGGGTAGAAGTTACAGCAATGCAAGCGAAGCAATGACAATATCTGGATTAGCACCTGCATCCTTACTGGACATTTGGAAGCAGGACGAGGAAAACAATGGCAAACCCCATAGGGAACACAGGGTGGTAAACTTGGGCAAAGTTCATGAAAGCTGTGAGAAACTTGAGAGGTGCCTCACCAAGCTGGGGAATCCACCAAATGGCACGCTGCGTGTGCCTGGCTATCTGCAGCTCAGCGGGAAGATCCAGTGGGAAGGGTACGGAGGGGAGCCTGAGGAAGGGGTGAAGGGAATGGAAAACTCTCATGGAGGGGAGACTGTAAAGGCTCAGGCTGCTTATTTAACAAGAAGGAGCAAAAAGCATGTAAGGGAATTAAAAATATGCCTCCATATGACATAGCAGAAACTTCTGTTCACCTGTTGATTCATAAGGTTGAATTCTGTGAAATTGTTTTGCTGAAAAACTGAAATTCAATGGAAGTTGAAAATGAAACGCTTTGACTTTGTCTGTACTTTGCACTGGTAATTCCATATACCTCATTCCCTTAACTTTCATTGGAACTGAAAAGAAAGCATTAGATAACATCGGAGTAAAGATTAATCAAAATGAGTAATGGATACTTATGAGGAACATGAACCCCCAGCCTTACAGGCATTAATCAGACCTAATCCATGGAAATTAGGAGAAAACTTCCGTGCTGTTTTCTTGGTACAAAAAGCTGCCTGTGCTGCTTTCTACTCTAGCTGCTGTCTTTGAACATTTGGTGCTTGCTATAGTTAGGGACGAGACCCTGAGGATCTTTTCTGTGACCATGTATGGGCTTTATCAAAGGCTGCCTGTCCTGCAACCTTCTCCTTCATCACTGACTCCACATTTGGCTTCCCTTGCATTACATAAAGAGCTCCTTGTCCCCTTTTTTTGAGTGTGGGCCAAACTCTCACAGCTGTGAGTTCAAGAAGGCATGTTTCGAAATCCGACTGGGAGAGAGGAGGATTTAGAAGGGGTAATAAGAGAACCAGGAAAAAGCCGATCTAAGCATGCACATTTCTACTGACTCATTTTTCCTTTGGCTTGGAAAAAAGAAAACCAAAACATGAAAAGGTAACAAACTCTTCATTACTGTCTGAAACAGATTTCAGTCTGACTCAGCAGGATAGTGTACCTGAAAACCCTTAAGAAGTGTTGGAATTAATGCAGGTTCCAAACATATGTGAAATGGTTTGTTCATGCCTAATTATAGCTGCTGCTCTGCGTGTTTGATGTTGCAGCAGGGATGGAGTAGCTGTTTCACTTGGCTGCGTGTGCGTGGGCCTGCGGCCCGCCCCCTCATTCACTGCATTCTGACACTATGTTTGGAAGCACCAACGATCCAAATTATAATGGGCCTCATGCGTTGCATTTAGACTGGAAAAGTTAAAGCCCATTAAAACAAATGCCGCGGCACTGATTTTATTTTTTTTTAATTTATTAATAATTTATTTCATTTTAAGGTGTTCTAAAAATCTCTTTTGGTGTGGTACACTAAAGATACGTTTACTAAGCAAGCCTCTATTTTAGCCATTACATTTTTCATGAATTTGATGCTGTCTCACCTCATGAAATAACCTAGGAGAAAGGCAGAATATTTCTCAGATACAGGTTTGAAGAGAAGGCAATGAAATGTCTTTGGACGCGTGGCCCCTTCACTCTCCCCATAACTTTGGCTGGAGCAGTACCTGTCTCCAGTCATGGGAGGGGAGAGTAAAGTCGTGCGCAGCTCCCTTCCCACCAGCACCGCAGCGACGCCAGCCTCTGGTGATTCTTTGTGTGCTGTGACGTTGTTTCAGCCTTGCGTCTTTTTGTTTACAATTTCTTTGTTTCTTCAAGTTTGAATGCGGTCTTTTACGGGCACAAACTGACATTGCAAATAAGGTGAAATGTTGTGCTTGTTCTTGTGAATGTCATTTCCTACGATGATGTTCTGATATTCAATAAGGAATTTTGAAAGTCTTTCACTGGAAAGCAGTGAAGGTGGAGTTTGTGCTGTATTTCTATGGGCAGAAAGACAAAAGTTAAAAGTCAGCTTAAGAAACTTCAGGAGAACATAATTCAAGAAAGGGAGATGTACACAGTAGGTTAGGTAAAGTACAGAGGCTGCAACTGTCAACACAGAACTAACTGAAAATCAATTTGAGTTAAGAGACGTGAAGGATGGACAGCTATTAATAATAGTGAGACATCGAAAAAATCCCACAGCAGCCGATGGAAGAAATCTGAGAATGTAGTGCTATTAGAAGGATTTGTAAAAATAGTAAGATATATTTGCAGGGGCTTCTTCTCAGTCACGTTGTTGGAGAAATGGAACATAAAATGCAAGTTTCTAGAGTCAGAGCGTCAGAGATCCATAAGCAAGTCAGAATGGTGGAACTAAGCAAAATCCATGCCAGAGGAAAAGCCTTACAGAAATAGCTGAACTGCTGTATCAGATGGCCCCAGCAAGATTTCATCTGATACAGCACGGAAAGCAGAAACACTTGTACACATCACTCAAGAGTGGAACACAAGAGGAAGAAAGCAGAGTGGATAAAGGCTCAAAGAAAGTCAAGAATTTATGCTAACCAAAAAAAAAATAAAAATAAAAATAAAAAAAATCCTTTGAAATTGATCTACTTTTCTGGTGCAATTATAATTTTCAATGAGTAGGAACCATTTTTTCTGGTCACTGAGTCTGGACAAGAACATGGAAAAAAATATAAAGTAGTGCAGGCTAGTGGAAAAGGTGAGGAGCTTAATTGCGGCTGGCTTAATTGAGAGAGAACTATTTTTTTCACAAAGCACAACTGAAGGAAGAGCTTGCTGACTGGGTAGCTCTCTCTTCATAGAAAAAATTAAGTAAATCTGTTTGCATACATTTTTGAGCATCTCTGACTTGATTTGCAGTTTATAGGAGAAATAGCAAAAAGATAAAGAAAAAAAACTCCCTGCTTTTCAGTGTTAATATAAAAATACACAGTGTTTGGCGTAGGGTACCAAGTCCTGCCTTTTTGCATGTCCTTTGAATCTTCAGGTTCTGAGTAACCTGAGTCTTAAGAAATTCAAAGGGAAACATCAAATTCCTTGGAATACGCAATCACAATCAAACCAAAACAAAAAATCCTACGAAATGGGTTGTTTGACATCAATGCTTGGATCTGATCCTGTTCTCTCAGAACAAGGAGAGCCATAATAGGCGGGTGGTTTTTCCTCCACTTCCAAATGAAGGAAATATTCCTAGAAAGATTTCATCCAGCTCTGCTGTTGGCTGCTGGTCATTGCAGAAGACCATCAGTCACTTGGAGGGAGATGTGACTTCCCTAGCTCACCTCTCGAACAGCAACGCTGCATGCAGGCACCAGGCTGAGCACGTCCTTGGAGTTAGACTGGTCTGTTTATAGCAACTTGCATGCCCTGAGTTATTATTGTTCAACGAGGAGTAAATATAACAGCTTTGCAGCCTACCATGTTAAATGGCATTCAAGGATAGGTCATTTACAAAACCAAATGGTTTTAAGATGGTCTCGCCATGTGCTGAGTGGCTCTAATAAGGCCCATGGACTCTAATTTGAGAAAGATATTTGCACACACCCACGACCTTAAGTGCACAGCTCCATTCCTTTGCCTAAAGACAAAATTTCCTAAGTTGGTGTCACGATACCTCCAACTCTTATTTAAAAAAATCCCCAAATTACAGTGCGAATGTTGATAAAAATGTCGCTGTCTTGCTTTTTCTTTCAGTGCATTTTAGCAGAACACAAACAGCATAATTGCTGCGTGCTGTGCTAGTAAAATATGCATGTTGTTTGGAGGTTGTGTTCTGGCGATTATTTTGTATAGCAGCAACCGTTCACTCAGTTTTGTGCAAGATATTTTCTCTGATGAGTTAGATCTTTTTTTTTTGCTATTATCATCACTTTTACAGAAGTTACCTAATGTGATGTAAAATGTGGCGTGCAGGGAGTAAGAAACTATTGGCATATTATAAAACTATATCTGAATGTACTTTTTAATTCTAGCAGGAGACTGAATCATAGACAATGCTATTTCTCCTCTTTATTTCCATAAAAAATAAAATCATAGAAACTGATTTTCAGTTATTTAACAACTTAAGAAAAGGTGTTTTAGCAGTCAGGTATGCTGGTATGTGTTTTAATGTTTCATATTCCCAGATTTGCTTTTTTGCCTACTTTGTTCGTTTTGACACATTTATTTTGCTTATATTCTTACTTGCTTTCTATATTTTTTTATTAAAAAAATGGAAACCAGTCATTCAATCTGAATATTCAATTCAGAAAGGATATTAAGCTATCAAGTACCTTGAAGTCTACTCCCCTGTCATGGAAAGCAAACATGGATCAAATATTTGCAGAACAGTGAGAAATAACTAGAACATTGCGGAACGGAAGAATCAGCTTATGACCATGATGGAAAGACCTTTCGTTCTGTTGTCTTCCTTCCCTTGCTCTGCCAAGAAAGTCCCAAGACAGGAATCTTTGATCCTCAGACATTGTTATTCCATCTTCTTCCTCTTTTTCTTCCTACCTGATTTTTTTTTT
>WBMW01003931.1:177650-265040 GCA_013396635.1 Penelope pileata | reverse complement strand
TTTTTTTTTTTTTGACATCACAGCATGAGTGTTCTTGCCCATCTTCCTTCTGTTCATCTCTAGAGGTGCTGAATGTGCTGTTTGCAGTCGCTGGCATCTTTTCCTTTCTCATCTTGCCCTTGCTGCCCTTTTCCTGTCCCACCCTCTCCCTTGGGCAGACGCACCATCGCGGGAACTGGGGAGACAGCTTGGCAAGGAAATCTGCATGGTGCACCATCTGCCCTTTGCCGTTTCCCATTGGGCCTTTGAAACACCAAACCTCCACTGTTACGGCTTCTCCCTTCCACCGGCTTTATTCTGTGAGGTCTCATGCCCACACACAGCTCCTGCGGAAGCTACTTCTTCAGCATTTCTACAAAGTTACACTTGAAGTCCCTCCAGAATGTTCTGTGGGAATTAACCATGCCTCTGCCCTTGGGCCCCTTCTCTACCTGTCACTGTTGCTGTCCTGTCCCATCTTTTAACAAAAATTCAGCAGCCATCTATATGTAAATCTCTGTGATCTACATCTCTGTTCCTGTCCTCACGTCTGTCCCTATCGTCAGCTTCACGAGAACAGAGACTTATGGCCCATAAATTTAAACTAGATTTATATTTAAATGCAGATTTCTGTATTATGAATCTAATGGTAAATTATTGAAAAAGTCTTCCTTGTGTTTCTCCTTTGTGCTGGAAAATAACTCTCCATAAATAGCAACACAATAGTTTTATGAGTTTTATGTATAGCTTTAATTTTCCTCCTTGTAGCTTGTGGGTTTTTTTTTTTTTTTTTGGCAGTGGTTACAGAAGCCTTAGTGCTGAATATTTCCTATGTTCACTGATATCAAGGCCTTACCTGACTTAACAGCACTGCTGCGTTGTTCTATTTTCTCTTCATATTTTTCTGTTGCCTCTAGCTTTATGACTGAGAAAGTTAACCTAAATTATCCAGTGATATAATTTGAAGATTATTTAGATTGCATTGAATCAATTTTTGGCACTTAGTCAGAATTTAAATGGCTTAAATTTATCTCAATTTATTCTCCAAATAAAAATCAAGTAAGGTTGAGCTAGAGTTAACACTTACAGACTTTGCAGAGGAAGCAAATTCTGAAGAACTTGAACAATAAGAAACAGATGTGCCTTGATGTAGTGCAATGGGTGGCCAGAATTTGGTGCAGGAAGAAAACTGATGAAACAAGGGACATGGGTCAGAAAAGAAAACTGGGTTGTCACTGGGGAAACGGGATTCTGGAAAAATTAAAATAAATATAAAGCACGTTTAAATAAATATCCATTGATTTGAAACTGGATTATAATATGTTACATGATTGTCTAATGTTGTAATATTTAGAGAAAGCATGAAGGAAAATATATTCGCATATAATGTGGAAAGTGCCGCACGATGCTGAAATTGTTGAAGTTTCGAAATGTCTTAGAGACCCAGTTACTTACCCATCGAACTCATTATTTAAAATTCCTTCTTTGCAGTTTATTAGCTGTTTTTCCCACATAAATCAAAACAGAATTTCACAGAAATACAAGCTGTAGAAAATATCTTCATCCCATTGTCCTATTATCTAACAGAATGTTGTTTAATTTCAAGTATTCTAGCAGCAATAGTGGAGCTCTTATTAGGAAAGTGATTGGAAGCTGAACTTTCATAAATAACTTAGAAATTTAGGAGCTTAAGAACTGTTGAAAATTATCTTACCATTTTAAATATTAAGTTTGTTAATATAGTCTTGCAACTCTAACGTTTTAAATGCTGGCGTTTTTAATGCTGGATACTTGAAAAGAACTTTTTGTCTGCTGGAAGGTTACTACAGTCTTAAGTGTTAGTGGAAGAGTGATATTTTTTTCTCCCTTCCTTCTTTTCTATCAGCAAATTTCCAGTGTTTATTTGCAATGGTAGAACTCCAACAACGAACTGCTTTTATAGAAGAGATGTGACCTGAACACAGCACAAAAACATCATAATTTTTTTTTGCATAGATTCCTGACATACCATTTCTGTGACTGAGTATCCGTGGTTTTCAGACCAGCATTTGTGCATATTCCTTAGTGCCATAGAAGCAGTGTTTGACGTATGCCTGCAGGTGTTGCATTAGCTACCTGTGCAAAGAGGTCCTCAGGGTCCAATGGGCTGTGCCTTCTGTGCCTGAGTTGTACATGCTGCAGTTCTGCAGGCCAGGTGAGAGAGACATTGCATGCAAATAGGACACATTTGCTCAGCATTTTACAAATGTTCTGATAAAACAATTGCCAAATAAACCAAGAGTTAAACGCAACATGCTGCCAAGGAACGTAGTTTGCCTTTTGCTGAGGTGAGTAGAATGTGAGTCAACCAAAGCATCCGGCTACGGCCCGCTTCCAGGTTTGAGGCTGAAACAAGATACCAACATGCCTACACCTGCTGCACATCCATCATTTCTCAAAATGCAGAGCCTTGTAGGTACACCACCTACAGGTGAATGCAAGCTCATAAAGTTACTTCTTCATCTGTGATAGGAATAGGAAGAAAACCCAGCTCCAGTCGTACCCATGCCAAGTTCAATTAATACCGCAAAATTGTGAAACGTTATGTTCAAAATACATGATTTTTCCCCCTGGGTCCTGAAATTGCACAGGAAATACTCTAGAAAATCAAAGATGGAAAAATGGAGCCCGAACTCCAGGCTATGACCTAAGGGCTCTAGGCCTTTACTCTAAGCTCTGGCCAGTAGCAGTCCGTGCTGATAATGTGCACTGATCTTTCAGTGGATTAAACGTGAGCAAACAAAATCAAGACAGTATCCAAAGTCATTTATTGTTTCAGAGTAAAGAATTTATTTATTAATATTCTTTTTTTAGATAGGTAAATAACTGTCCTAGAACAACAGTTTCATGTATATTTTATTTAAAAATCGAGTTAGTTGCCTAAATACATACTTTTCTATTTTCTTGTGCTTCCTTAGTAAATACACTTTCATCATTACCCATTCACAGGTGTATTGAAGTTGTTTCTAGGGAAATGCAAAAGACCTTAAAGGTAGGTGATGAGCTGAACTATTACTTTGTCTTACCTACCTTGAACCTTCTCTTATTGACAGAATAATGAAGTTGACACGACTATGAGAGCAAGTAGGTAATTGGAATTTCTACAGAATTTTTTTTTTTTTTTGATTTCTCCCTACTTACCAAGATTATTTGTGCATGCACACGTGTAATGTTAGTATTTTATTTATAAACTTCTATGTAAGTATCTTAGGGTAGATACAAATTTCTTATTTACTAACCCAACTCTGTTATCATTTAACTTCTGAGAAACATGCAGAAATGCAGACAAAAATTATCTGATATTTCAATAAAAAGATATGACCGTGCCTTGCAGTGGTTTGGAAAAAAGCTCTTTACCTGTTTGTTCTGCTTAGCAGCAGAAAGCTTTTGAAGGTTACAGAAGTCTCGAAATGAAGAGGTGTGCGGAAGGTTTCACCTTTAACAGAATACAATTTCCACTAACACCATAAAAATGAAGTTCTGATTACATTAGTATTTCTTACTCTAGTGGAAAATATATGGCAGATTTGAAGCTTTGAAAAATTCGAAATCTGTAGATACTGAGAAAGCAATTTCTAAAGTAAGGTCAAAATCTTCAGTCACATTTATCGGATAATGGTGCTTTAATTTCTGTTTTTCCATTTGCTGGATCAAATAGGAGAAGGAATCTTAGCAATTGTCTCTCAGGCTCTGGCTCTAGTCACTAATGACATTAAAATGCTGTGTTACTATACAGGAAACTGCACAGGCTGTTAAAATACTGTCATTTAATGGTTCTGATTACAGTTCAATTACCATATCGATACTAAAAATTAACTTTCTTAGCTGAGTTTTGTGAAATGACCATACTAAAGTACAGAAAAGTGATTTTAGGTGGTTTTATGGGTCAGGTGGACATCGTTGATTCATACCATTGAGATTTTTAAGCACATCAGATTGAAAATGCTTGGTTTTGTCCTTAGAGTAGTCACATGAGGTTTGTTCTATGCTGTACGGTATGGGAAATGTTAAGAGGAAGCAACTGGAGGACTCGTCAGCCAGCTGCCTGCCTGCAGTGCTGATGACTGAAGGGCCAGCAAGCCCAGAGGAAAATGTTCCCTGTTTTGAGGGCTCAGTCCAGGGCTTCCAAGAAGAGTACTGACTATTTGCTGCCAGTTTGTTGACTTACTGAGAAAAAAATCTTGATAACAAAATTTTAATTATTTCTAAGGCGCCCTAGGGTCCCACCTTTTGCCATCAGTCAGGTGCTTGGGCCTTACGAAAAAGCAGGCTTTTCCTCTGATGTTGGTTATCAAGAGCAATATCAAGAACACGGTTCTCAGGCTGAGATGGTAAAAAAGAGCAACCACCCACTCCCTCCAAAGAAAAACACAGCAACACCCAAACCAACCAACCAAAACCCAACAAAACCCAAATTATATGCGCTAGATATTCGGATACTCATTTAGAGAAGGAGCAAGCTCTTTTAAAAAAATTATTTAAAAATTTTTTTGAAATGCACATTCAAAAGCTTTGATATCAAAAATGTCGGTTTTCCTTGAGGAAAAGCTGAAGAATGAGTTGGAACAGAGAGGAGCGATAGCAGCAGAGAGAAAATTCTTCCATTATGGGTCAGCCACAATGCAGGAAGAGAGCTACTGGTTCTTCCCAGTGTTTTGGATGTGGGTCAGAGGGGTGGTTGCTGGAATACATGGGTATTTCCACCTTCGTGCTCATGTAACCTTCTCCCATTCACCCACTTCTCACAAGCAGTCAGCTGGGATGATGTCTTAATCCTTCATTTCTTGGACAGCTATCCATTTGTGGACCAGGATGAAGTATTTCCTTTCCAATTCTACAGACATGGCTCCAGTTTCAGCCAGTTACTAGAGAGTCTTTGTGTTTCAGTATGAATTTTGTGGTAAATACGCTTAGAATTTTTCAGCTCACCTCCCTCCCTCCACATATATATATACTTCTTTTTTATAGCTTTTCAGAGATCGTAACAGATTGAACAGACAATTTGTAACCTGATGGGTAGATACTGTCAGAGGGGGAAGGAGATCTGGATGGAGCTTTTGCAATTCCACATTTAAGATGTTTTGAGATTAAAAAAACTTTGTTGGAATCAGTTACAGCAGGAAGTTGAGTCTACAGTTACCAATTCCCAAGTGGGTCCATGACATTTTGGTACAAACCCTTCACAAGTCAATTACTATGAAAATGTTCAGAATGCCATATTGGGAATAGTTTAATTTTAGCTGTAACAGGAGTCATGGCAATAACTGGCTCATGTTGCAAGGGTAAGGTTGATGGCAGATTACTGCACTGATAGATATCTCATCTACAGCACAGTTTTATTTTTTAAAAAAATCTCTTGCCTGTTCATTCTTACGTTAGGTCAACTGACATTAATGTGATGGTTTGAATTTGCTCATTATCGGCAAAGATGATAAAAATGGCTTTTTCAACCTATTATTTCAAGAAAATCTCCAGCCAAACAAAACATTTTGTTCCAGTCGCTGAATGCTTCATTGTGTTATTTTGGAAATGCAAAAGGAAAAAACTGCGAAAAGAATATTCCCTTCTGATTTATCAAGAAATCATCTTTAAGATTCATGATTTTTTTCCTATGAAGCAGTTCACTGTATTGATCTAGTTCTAATGGTCAGTACTAATCTACAGATTACACAATAATTAATAACGAAACAACAAAATAAATTATTTCTTTACAAAAGTAGAATTATTTTTGAAAGGTTGTATTTTTATGACCATGCAGGTTTTTTCTTTTTTTAATTAAATCAGAGTGTTGACACAAAGAGAGAATAAACAGTCATTAAAAAAGAAAAAGGAAATTCTTACTTAAAAATATGAAATTAAGCCACATTTCTCTCTGCCATTTTTCAGGAAAATTTCTATGCAGTTTTCCTTTTCTGTTCTTCCATTTCTTCTCTGGCAAATGAAGCTAAGAGGAAGGTTAACTTCTTTTACATGTAATCGTTATCATATTACATGATCTTACTGGGATTTTTCATCATGTTCATTCTGATTTAGTGTCACCAAGGGCTAAAAGCTTTTCTGCAATCAATACCATAGGGACTACTAGCACACAGCCGGATTTTTCTCTGTCATCTGGATTATAGCCAAAGATCCTAAACAAGCATTTTTTGTGCATTGAACATTTTCTCCATTTCTTTGGAATTCAATAAGTTTAGAAGGAATATTGTCTTTTGTTAGTATAGCTTTAATGCATTTGTCAGGAAAAAAAATGTAAAATGTGATTTAAGTGATGAATTCTCTCTCTTGCCTTTTCTCATTATACAGATTTCATTTTGATGATTTGGGTAGATAAAAAACTAGCCAAGTTTTTACAGCAATAGTCTTGGTTATGCTTTGTTTTGCTATGTATATTAATAATAATAGTCTGGATGTCAAGAAAATGATAAGTGTTTATAAGAAGTAAAAAATGGCCAGTAGCATCGCTTAGCTTTCAACATGTGATTTCTGCCCATGTGATTTCTGGCCAAGACTTTTGTTGGTTTTTTTTCTGTAGACTTCATACTATCTGTATTCCTTCCTTTCCCTTTCCAGGGACTTTTTTTTTATTTTTTATTTTTATTTTTTCCCCCCTCAGAAATGCCCCTTCATTTCTACTGATTTTGGTAATGACTTTGGTAAGAACTGGTAAATGTTCAGCATTTCTGAAAAATCACGTGGAAGTTTAGGAGATTAGCTGTAGCATCCCATCCACATAAACAAAAATATTGCTGAGAAAATGAAATAATTTCTATCATGGCCTGAACTGGATGCATTACTATGACTTCAAAGTGTAGCAGTTTGGGTTCCCCAACTCCAATGTTACACTTACTGTCAGATAAGAGATTTTTTAGTAAGGTATCATAATCTTTTTGAGAAAATGTTATTTTCTTTTTTTAGTTTAGTTTAATTTGAATAGTTATGTTCTTAGAAAGATTTCTGTGGCATTTGAGTAGCTCTGCTAAGGGTGCAATGCTCCAGCTCCATTTCCTCAGCTCAGCAGAAGATTGTTTCTGATATGGATTAAAGTGGATCCAACAAAGCGGATCCAACACTGTATATTGCATTGCCACCCTTCTTGTGTGCTGCCTCAAGCACCACATTGCACGTCCTCCAATACAGATATTTCAGGGAGGGATTTAGGTCCTTCTTGTCCCTATGGTGGGGAAACAGCCAGGGTGGGAGGCTGTGAGGATTCGTGCTCCTGTGCCGCCCTATATTTCTGAGCTGGAAGAAATCCAGAGGACTCCAGTCCAACGGGCTGCAAAATCATGTGGGGGAAAGTGTGGTGGGGTAACAGTTCTCCACCAGTTCTTCCAGTATAATCCTTCCAGAAAAGTTAGTGCAAGTGACTACCTATAATCATTTGAGGGAAAACACTTCAGTGTGAAGCGGTAGCAAGATGGTGCCCATAGCTTCCAGAAGGCTATGCAAGAGCTGCAGAAGTAAGATTTGGAGCTGCTGGCTGCCTTCTTTGATAGAAAAGGAAAAACAGAAAGAGAAAAAGGAAGAGAAAAAGAAAAAAGAGAAACAGGGAAAGGAAAGAGAAAAGGGAAAGAGAAAAAAAAGAGAAAAAGAAAAAGAAGTTGATGAGGGCTCTTCCAATTTTACTCTGAGAAAAAAACTCAAAGGAACTGGTGTTATTTGAGACTCCTAAATCTTTATTCTATGTCGATGACACACAAGTTAGAGAGGATGAAAGAAGAACTATGGTTTATACTTGTGAACTTGCTTGAAATAGAAAACAGATTTCACACTTGAGATGAAATAGCAAGATATGCAGGTCTCTTCGGAACGCTATCTTTGCGTATGGTGTCTGTGCGTTGTCTACATGAAGCTGCATTATAGCACTGATATGTGAGGAATAAATAGAAGAATGGCAAGTGGTAAAATAAGTGCTCTGTTGCACTGAAGTTATCACAAGATTAACATTTCTGAAAACCCAGAGAAGCTGAAAGAATGGAAATGGTTGGAAGTAAGCTTGAACTGAATATGCAAAATGAAATGTGCACTAGAATGTGCAACAACACTCCTCCACTCCAAAAAGCCAAATCCTACAAGTTTAAAATTAACTCAAGAAGCATAAATGAGCATCATTTATTGTAAGTAATAAATAGCTTTCATTTCTTGTCTCTAAGAATTGGAAAACAGAATGCTGCTTTCCAAGTCATTTCTAAATGACATGTTTATGAGCTGAAGGAACAAGTGTGTAAGAGAAGCCAATGTTTGTTCTTGTTTTGTTAGATCTGATTTATAGCTTAAGTAGCGTTGGAATGAGGTAATGTGGTTGTTAATGAGGCTGATATTCTGAAAAGGAACGTATTTTGACAGACAGAAAATGCAGTAAGTTGATGTTTCACAGTGAGAATCTCTGCTGTTTGTTAAAGAAATGTCCTACTCTCCCATTGCCATACAGACAAGTTACATTTTCAGCTTTGAGCCTCTAGTTCACATCTACGTCAAGTATGTGGAGAAAGCGACATAAATTCACCAATCAAGTCTCCACAAGCCAGACATCCCAAGTACCCCTTTCTTCTGCCAGGAAGGGTTTCTAGGCATAACATCCTTGCAGCTCTGTACCCGTCTCACAGTGAAGCTGGCATGACATAAAATGACTTGGCTTTCCTCCACCTCTCAGGAAGGCTGCTTGGGTGGGAGGTGTTCAGAGAACATCATGCCCAGACCTTGCAAGATTTGGGGCGCTGGGAGACATGGTAGCCACTTGCATTCAGAAGCATAGGCAAAGGCTGTGGTGATGCACCTCTGCAGAGAGCAGCTGACTGCTACACAAGGTGAGAAAAGTGAATCATGTGCCTTTCTAGCCCAGGGGGTTGCACCTGTGTCTGCCACACAGCCTGGGAGTGCCCTAGTCAATAGGATAGAGGCTGTTAGGGAAAGAAGAATTTTTCATTCTTCCGTTAAAAATATATGAAGGGAAGGATTTAAAGTTTCTTTGGTCTAGTGAGAGAATTCAAGAATCTGTCTGACCTTGGCGTAGGTGTTGGGACCATGCTGTTACTGTTAAGGCTGGGTTTGTTTTCTGGGAGAATTAGGGTGCAGCCTCGAACCTTGCTGGTCTGAAGAGGGCACTGAGTCCAGGTCTTCCCTTTCCTCAGTTGTATAATGCTACACAGTTGAGCAAAACAGGAACTTGTGCCCTGTGGTTGGAAGAAGAAGATAGATTTATTCCATTTTTAAAAGGCCCAAGCTTCTTCTTTACCTCCAGCAGAGGAATATGGGCAACTGTGTGCAATAGAACTGGGCACGTAAATCCAGAGCCCATCCTGAAGGCAACTCCAAACCATCCATAAAACATTTCCCCCTTTGTAAGAACACTGTTCTGCCTGATTCAGCAGCTGCCTCCTGGGGACCCTTCTCTGGCATAACGCCTCCAAGGAAGGAGGCAAAAGATGCCCAGAGCTCAGCTAGCTCAGGAACGTGTACTCTACTCTGCATGTGCTGCAGATGTAGAGACCTACAGGCTTGCCTCAAGGCCATTCACAGAAGCAAACATTTCACTTTGACCACCAGAGGTAAATTTGTTGGGATGGCTCACATCCATGGCAATGGCAGTAGCTGTGTAGGACAAAGATCTAGATCATAACTGCTTTTAAGAGAATGTTTGCATTTTTCTGTTGCTTATTTTGAAATAATTTTTGATATCCATTTCAGTGTTGGTAAGATGGTATTTATTGCTAAATTGTAAGCTAGAACTTGAAGCACTTGCTGCAGATCAAATTCTCACCCAGTATAAATTTGCATCACTCCATCAAAACCAGTATGTCTATGTCTATTATCAGCACCTGAAAGATATGGTTTGGAAACTTGTGAGGGAAGAAACAATTAGTGCATTATTAAAAAACATCCCAGCAACAATAAATGAACAAAATCCAAAACAAAGAAAAGGAGTGAGAAGGAGTCAGAGCTGACTCTGTAGTACCGCACATGAATTCTGCGTGAATTTCTGAAGCATTTTAGCTTGTAGAAGAAGGAATTGAGTGCTGTGGTAGATGACTGCAAACTCACATTTATCTCTGGAAATTCTTTTGCTCCTGCAAACCACAAGATACACTGAGACAAAGACATCAACATGTATTAGTGGAGTGTATAGAGATACAGTGGATCTCGATGAATTATGTAGCCAATTAAACAAAAATATTACGTCACTCATGTTCCTTAAATGTGGTTTGCCAGCAATATTCCTATGGGGCACTGATATTTCAAAGGATGTTGTTTAGGATCAGGAGGTGAAGCTCTCAGGTTAGGTTGTTATAATGAAAACGCCACTCAGCATATACGGCTTGAAAATCCATTGTTAATTAACAGCATTCAATTCTTAATTGTCTTTTTACCAGTTCAGTTGAAATCGTTGACACAAAATACATTGTTAAACTGCTTAATCAATCGTTGTAGAAAAATAGAGGTGTTTGATAGGGACATTCTAGTACAAAGTTTATGTGAAGCTTCCTCATTGAAAGCTTTGGAGGCTTCTATTTTTTTTTAAGCTTATGTTACAAAAATGAGATTTCATAAACTTTACAGTCCGTGCTACATGAATACCAAAGACAATAAAATACAGAAGAGGAGAGATAAAGAGACAAACACACACACCTTAAGCTTTAAGTACCCTATTCACAAAAATATAGCTTACACATGCGCATGCCCCAGTGGCGTAAAGTCTTATTTTTTTTGTGCTGAAGGACACAAAAAAGGTTTCATTAGGGCCCTGAGCTGCTGTTCTAATTAACGCAAACTTTTCCTAAACTGCAGCAATGAATTATAGAGGGGCCCAGTAAATTCCAAGAGCAAAAAACAGGTTTATCCTCAGAGGAATTGTTTGCTTTCAGCTCATGCACCTTTTGCTAGGACTGCAGACTGACACCCACAGGCTCTTTGCTACCCACATACTATCCCTGGGCTCTCTGCTGCAAGGCTTCTGTCTTCCAGCAGAGCTTTGGAGTGACCCTGCCTTAAAAGCACTGGGTGTCTGTCACGAGTGGCATTACAGACGGGTTCTGGTGGGTCAGCAGGACTTGGCTGGTTCTGGTGCTGGGGCAGAAGACCAAGCTTTAAGATGTCTGTAGCAAAAGGAGTTGTATCTCACGAAACCTCAGTGTAAATAACCTTTACCGAGTTGATGAAATCAGCCATCCCAGGTGGAGGGAACAGAAGTCCATGTTCTGAACCATTACTTATGTCATCTTGTTCTGTGAAAGCCTTTAGAAAAGATGCTCAGAGCTGAAGCGAGACTTTCCATCCAGCCTTACCTGGATGTGCAAAAGCCTTTCTCCCACAGCCTGCTCTTCCTGCCTCGGCATTAAGCACAGATGGAGGACCTGCAAAATCCCTTGGATTAGCCACACCCGGAGAAAATTAGCAAGGGGCAATTGTTTCAGCAAAAAATAGAAAATAGGTACACACTTAAAGTGAAAGCTATATCACAGTGCAAAATTTCCACCTGCCCACTGAGTTTCTCCTGAGGGCTTTTTCCCCTCATTTTAATGTAAATGTTTCTGTAGAAAAGTGCTTCAGACTCCCTTCAATGTACTCATTCTTTCCAGAGTAGGCAGGAATAAAAGTAAAAAACCCAACAAATTAAGGCAGCAGCTCCCTTTCCTTCACTGACAGAAACGGTGTGGATGGGGCTGAGCTGAAAGCAGCGTGACCCATGTTGAGCGGGTGGCACTTAGCACACACAGGCCTGGCTGTGACCCACAAACCATGCAGGTCAGCTCCACTCCCAGTGTGGGCCTTGCAGTGTACGCTATGCAAAATGTCGCTGCCCTGGTCATTTTGACATCATTAAGTCAGGATGTGCAGGATTTACTGTGGTTTATGGCAGCCAAGGAGCTAATGAAGGGACCCCCTCTCCTGAGCACGGGTGGCAGGATTCATGTGTTTTGCTGAGAAGCCCTGTTGAAGCCTGTTACCCAAGGATGGCACCTGTTTTGTGATTTTTTGGGACCCACTAAGCACCGGTGCTGTTGGCAAGTGAATTTCTACCATTGCAGCTTCAGCTGGAACTCAGCTGTTTCCTTCCCAGCTGGGTAGCTGTGATCTACTCGCTACAGGCCAACACTAATTTTTCAATGGCCTGTGCTGTTTGTGCAGGAAACCGCTTCATTTAAATCCTATGGTTTGGTGGGGAGAAGGGAGGTGTTTCCCTAGATATTGCACGTAAAGGCTATACCTCTGCATGAAACATGCTTGCTAGGTTAGGAGTGCGCAGGAAATTCTTGTTTGCCACAGTTTAAATTTAGGTTGAACTGCTGAGAAAATACCCAGGAACGGTTTGCCTTATTTGTAAACATTTTCACAGTATATCAGTAAGTATGTTACAATTTTTCTATCCTGCCCTCTCCCAGACTTATGGCTTTTTAGAGTCAGTGAAATGACCTGTTTGGGAAACAGTGAGGTACTCTAAATAGCTGCCAGTCTGGTACACTGAAGAAGATGTCATGCACTAAAAGAGCCATCAATATAGGGGGTGAAATCAATATGACACTCCGAATATTAGAAGAGAAGTGCTTACTCAATGGGTAGTTTGTTTTTGCATCCCAATATTTCTAGAACTCATTTTCTAAACCTATATTAATTACACATCTATGTACATTATTTAGAAGTTCTTTACTACAGTACTTTTGTACATGCGTTGTTTATTACTAAATGTAAAGAGAAAGTAATTACATAAGGCATATGTACAGTATCTCGTTGGGTTGCAGATCCCTCTGCTCACCATCCTCTTAAAGCTGCAAGGCCCATTTTACAGAGGCTTGTCATCCAGTTTGCAAAGCTGTCCTGAAATACGTAAAAAAACTGGAGCCAAGGCCCATCGCTTTGATGGACATCAATTAGTCTTTCCTTTTTAATTACCTTGTTTATATTCCAGTGGATTTGTTGTTGGTTTGAGTAAAACTGGAGGTCTGAACTTGGAGAGGTGCAGCGGAAGCCAGCAGTCATTACCAGGGTGGGGATGGAAATGCCACTAAAAGTAATGGGTATTGCAGCTTTAACCTACGGCTTTGCTCAGTCTGTGAAACTCTTGAGCTTAAACTGGGCAGGTAGATATTTCACATCTGAAGTACTTATTTTCCCAGAATTAAGAATGACAAGGGAGAAAAATAAAAATGTGTGGAAGAAATAAAAAAGGAACATAAAGGGAGAAGATAAAGAAGGTCACGTGGCCCTTACACCTCTCATGGTTCTACAGTTTGGACTCATTCTCTAGGTTTGCCACATCACCATTTCTTTCATTTTGGTCTTCTTGATTCTTCTCTTCCTCTTCAGTTTCCAGCTCAGCATGCTGGTCCAGCTTGCTGGAAACAGACCAAGTCAGGGGCAGTTCTGCTCGGCTGGCCATCTCTGCCAGCTCTTTGGCACTGTAAACTGGGGTGTTGGTCTCATATGTTTCATGAAAACTATTGTAGTCAACTTCATAAAATCCATCCTCCAGAGTGAGGACAGGGGTGAAACGGTAACCCCACAGGATCTCGCTCGTGACGTATGAACTTCGAGCTTGGCATGTCATTCCTGTAACAGAAAAGGAAGAAGTGCTGTAATAAGGACCCACTGCTTTCCCAAATCCTTAATTATTTTTTCAAATAGGCAGAGAAGTGCATGTAAAGAGACACATGCCAGAAAAATTACAGGGTTGATGTCATAAGAGCTTAGAAAGTAATTTTATGGTCTGTAGCCTGTTTGATACCTTTTCCTTCTATGTGTATATATAATAACATGCAGTGAATCTGTGACCAAAGTCTTATTATTTCTTTGTTAAATGCCGTTCTTCTTGCTGTATTTAATCAGTGAGTAACTTGACTGCTGCTGTGTCTCAAATTGCTTGTTGAGGTGTGTGACTTTCTTTTGTCATCCTTTTGTTCCCTTGCAGATTTGTGTAACAGACCCATGCTACCATGTTCAGCATTGCCCAGACTAAATGAGGAACTTCTGTAAAAGTGTTTCTCTGTTGGAGACAATCCTGAGTCTGTGATCCACAGGCTGAGTTGGCTTCCCCAAGGCTCAGAGCCACCTTTTAGTTACACTGCTTTGAGGTTTGGGCTGGTACCAGGTCAGTGTACAAACATCAGCAAAGATCCTGGGGGACATTGCAATAGTGTGTGCTGTTGAATTTAGATGACTGGGGCTAACTTCTTTGTTACCTTCACGTTACAGCTCTGCTGAACCTCTCTCTCACAGCTGCTGTAGTCCAACAAATCTGTAAGGTACTGTATCATATTAAGAGACATGGAGATAGGCAGCTGTTCCAAGTTCAAAGGATAGTTCAGGGTGTCCTCTGGCTGAAAAAATTTCTGGACATGGTGACTTGTGACATGGTGACAAGCTGTGCCTTGGACAACCTGTCCCAGAGAGACGACTCAGGGAAGTACAACAATAAAATAATGTTGCTTAATAGTGAAAGGGGAAACTCAACAGACCAGGAAAAATGTCAGGAGAAAGGAATTTATGAAGCAAATGCGTATTCCCAAAAAAATGTGTTTACATGGAGAGGATGTGATGGCTTTCCTTTAATTATTTGTACATTGTTGACTATATGTTACTAAGCAAACCTCAGCTAAATAGTGTATGTCAAATACATAATAAGTACTGATGTATAACCTCTGGATAAGTCTGCCACACATCAGATATTCAGAAGGTAAACAATAAACAAATCTTTCATTTTGGGGGCACAAACAACATTCCATAGAAATGCACATTGTTTCTCTACCCTATGAAGCGACATGGAGAGTTTCAGGAAGAGCAAACATGAGTAGTTTGATGTTTCTAATCTTTTCTAGGATTGTTCTAATTGTTCTTGATAATTCTGCCTTCATTGTCTTGACCCTTCTCTTCAAACTCAGATAACTTGCTTCTGACAGGTGAAAGCTGCTGTTCTTGGTACTCCACTTTTTCCATTAATAATGTTATATTTAGAAAGTCACCTCCCAGCTGTTACCATGCTGAGGTACTTCAGACCTTCTCCAGCATTTCTGTCCACTTACTGCCACACCTCAGACATGGAGGAGTGGTGACCATCAGGGGAAGCTTTTGCATGAAAACTGCCGCACTTTTTCTATCTCCTAGAACCAGGTAGGAAAGCGAATGTACTTCTGTTACGCTTACCAATCTTAACTTCTCTTTCCTTTTCCCTGGCCGGGCTTACTCAGGCCTTTGTTTTGCAGCACAGGTCATGTTTGCATTTCACTTCTCAAGTAACCCACAAACAGAAACATAAAGCTCTTACTGTCTTACTGTTCATTTCACAGGTGTGAAGGAATGAAGGACACTGGATATCATATGACAAAATCATTTCTTGTGAGATCTCCAGTGCGATTTTTAGTCTAAAGGAGATCTTCCACACAAAATGACAGAGAAACTTGACACTTCACAGAGCACTATGTAAGAGACAAATGCACTAGATGTGCAGCACCTTCCCATAGGATAATTTCCTTTGCAGAGTTCTGGAGTAGCCAGAGGAATGGGTGCGGTATTTGATAGGACCTTTCTGCAGCAGAGATGGTGGCATCACCAGACTGGAGGCAGAGAGGGCCAGGAGCAGCCAGTGGTGGTGGCAATGTCTTCCCTGCTATCTCAGATACCCTTCTGGTCTGGCTTCCTACCAGATCCTCTGGCATGATGAGACCAATTACTCCAGGATGGATTGTCCTAAAGGAGTGTGTCATTCCTGACACTCATGTGTCTCTAATCCCTTTGCTGGAGAAATTTAACTTTGAAATGAGTGGAAAATCTGGAGTTTTCATTAAAAAGACAGTAAGATTAAATTACAAAATACTGAACTGCCTTTGAAACAGTATTACCTTCCTGCGTTCTAACCAAATACTCACTGTTCCTGATGTTCAGTTAGTAAAAATTCATTTGACCGTTGGAAAAGAAGGGAGCAATTTTCTACAGAAGATTAATCGAATTATGCTGAGTTACAGCTCATTAAAATCTAGTATAATCTGAAATTTTGACCCATCTCTGCTTTTAATTTAGTCTCCCTTTCCACAATGATTTAATACCTGTTCATTTTCTATAGCTAGACAAAATAATTTCAGAGCTAGAATGAAAGGGTTGGAATTTTTGAAGCAAGTAAGTTCAAATCCACAAGAAGACTATATCTAGTTAGGGCTGTGCGCATGAGGAAGGCTTTAAGTGCTTAGATTGTTAATACAGAAAAAGGTCCATGGGTGGACCATGAGAATTCCAGAATAAAATGTCCCACAGTTGCAGAGACCCTCTAGAGATTGCCAGTGAACCAACATGCGTCTGGAGAAAGAACAGAGAGATTTCTGCAAGTCTACATTACATGGATTTACCAGCTTGTGTATGTGCTGGCCCAGGGATCCTTGAACTTCTTCCTATCTTTTCCACATTTACACCTTTATTGTATTTCATTGTCTAATTCACACATTTTTATCACGTGCCACGGTTTTAATTGTCCTATAAGAAGAAATGTGACTTTTATTACTTGCTGTAAATTCTGAAGTTAATGGATGTGGCTGCATCTTGAGCGAGGGCATTTTAGACTTTAGGTTTACAAGTACGGTGTGATTTATTCAGTAATCATGTGGTTTATATGTAGCCAGAGATCTGTTGTACAATGGCTTTAAAAATAACTGCAGTTTGACGTTTTGACTAGTGTTTCACTTTAACTGGATCCCTTCAGGGCAGATGGAAGCTGGATGGGGAGCCTTTGGAGCTTCTTAGCTCAGCATTAATTGAACTTCAAAACAAGCAGGGAAATTAGGAGACCCAAATAATTCATTTTAGATTAATTAAAACTGTAACTGGAAGGAATGGTCTGTTTAAGCAGGAGCGTCACAGTCCAGTGAAGACCTTGAGACTGGGTGCTCAGGCCCTGCGAAGGGCTGAGGGCTGGAGGCTGAGGGGTGTCAAGTGAAGCCAGGGTGGCTGGTGGTGACTGAAGTACAATCCCTGCTGTGTGGGGCAGCTGCCAGCCCCTGTAAATCCTTGTGAGGCAGTTCCACAGCCTCCTGCTCCATCTGTTTCTGCTCCCTGGCACGTTAGAAAGGCAGAAGCAGGATTAGGTTGCACCACTGTGAGCTTTATCTTGCACCTGTTCATCTAGCTGCGCACGGGACTTGCAACGCACTGTGAGCTGATGAGGCTTCTGATGGTTCCCCTTGGCTGCTGCCTCACTCCTCTAAACTCAGAGCATTTTTAATGAGTGCTAATCAGCCCTTGTATGTGTTGTAGCTCTCTCCTAGATCTTAACTTAATAGCAGTGTTTTGGTCTGTTTGTTTTATATTTGCACAGGCTGCAGCATCATAACTGAATGTTGCCTAAGAAATTGATTGCTGGGAAAATTACCTCTGAAGTAAAATTAATAACCATATTACTTTATTATTATTATTATTAAATTATGCTTAATGTGCAGTTAGGACTTTGTGGGCTGTAGCCAGAGTCATAAAAATTGCCACTTTCTCCTGAAAGAATTGCACTGTTGTGCGGATACCATTCCTACTGCTCCCTTGTCTCATTTTCTGGGTCAGAACTATGCAGAGAGAGCCAGAAGCTGAGTTTTGGTCCTTTTTACATCAGAGAAGGCAAAATAAATTATGGGTTTTGGTGAAGGAGAATTTTTTTTAAAGCATCCAAGCTAACATTGCAGCATTTTCACAGTTTTGCTTTCAAACAGGAACAAAAAGGTCCTGCTGTCAGTGCTGGGATTAGTTCCATGTATCTGAAATTAGCCAGTAGCTACTATTTCGGATAGTCCCACTACCACAAAACCCATTCACCTAAAATTTTATTTATTCTCTAAACGCTTATTATTCCTGTTGAACAGGTGAGGAGCTGAACAAGAAACCTTGAGCAGCAGTGCAGAGTGAAGAGTGTCTTGTGAGCAGAAGCCAGCCTGCTAAGCATCTTTCTGTCCACCCTGAAGCTGACACAAAACTACTGCCACAAGGTGCCTGTATCAGGGTGAGGATGCTGGGTGTGTATCCATGGATTAGGCTGGAAAGAGCTTGGTCACATCCATGACATTATGTCCAGTCTGTTTCTACAAGAAATTGGGACCTGATCAGGCTCCAGATACGTGTGGGATGTTCCTCTCCAGAGAGCCTAGGAGGGCTGAGGTGGCTCCCTCTGGCTGACCGCTGGCATAGGCACAATTTCTGTGCATAACATCAGTAATTTTTCTTGCAGCTAGAATGTGAGGTCTTATCAAGCTAAATGTTTGCACAGTTTGGTATATGAAAATGACAAAATAATTTCCTCAGGCTGTTACTGATGTGAGGTTAAGGTTACAACCCCACTTTTGACTGATGAGAGTTAATAACAAAGTTGATGACACCTCCACATTAACTACTCTTGTAAAGTGGCCCTGTGCAGTTATTTTGAGGTTACAGATGGCTGGTGCTGTCTACTGCTATTTAGGCTTATGCTTACCACTGTCTCACAGTGGTATAAGGGTTTGGCGCAGTAACCCAGAGTGACTTCATGCATTTCCTCACAGCACACTTAAGATTTCGTGATCGCTTACACAATAATATGTTGTGTCATGTACTCTTACCATGTACTATTTCACTTTACGATGGGAGTCATCAAAAATAAAACACAGTAAAAACGTTAGGAGAAAAAGAACCATAGGGCCAGGTATGTGTTTGGGCTGAAAAACTGTGGTATTCAGCTGCAGGTCAGCCTACTGCAGGTTACCCGTAGGGACAGCCTCACTCAGCTTTTGTTTAACTTTTTATATTCATATTCTGCTCCTGTGATAAAAATTGACTTGTAAGGTATGTGATTAAATGAAATGAGAGGGACAAGTATTGCAGCCAATTTTTGACTGCATCTTCTTGATTGATGGCCACAATGTCAAACAGATTGCGAGGTTCCATTTAATGGCGATTTCCTCTGAGATAGAATTTCTGCTGCACAAAGTTGAAGCAGCTTCAGTCCTTCCATGGGAAGTTTGCTTCACAGTTCAGCATGGAGTGAGATCTCAGCAGTGGAGAAGTGGAGCATCCACAGTGGAGAAGTGGAGCATCCACAGGAAACCGTGGTGTCTCCATTTCTGGGGTGAGGAGAGTTTTGCTCCTTTATGTGAGTAACAAATTTCTTATGGGGTCTCAGATGGGAGATGAGACTTCCAGGTGCATGTGGGATATTCCTGTTAAACTGCTTTTACCCTTTCTTTAGTCATAACATTCTCTTCTGAGGTATCACTGTAGAGATTTCAATCTACTTTGTCTAAAGGTTCATTTGTACAACGAGAACCTTTTAAAACCCAAACCAAACAGTTATGAAATTCTCTACTCCTTGAGATTAATTCCTACAGGCTCTGTATCAGTGCTCATGATGAAACTATTGCTGTAGGAGTTATGAAGAAAAGGGGGGTCTGACCCATAGCATCAGAGCCGACCTTTGCGCCTTACCTCGGGCACAGGCGAGCAGATGGGGGAATTTTACTGAAGCACTGTGATGATGGCCCTAATACTGAGGTAAATAGATGAATGTGCATCTAATCTCTCAAACTCTGGTACGGCACGTGCAAAAGCTGTGGTGACTTCCTGTGTTTGCTTTGAGCATTGCTCCTGTGTTCATTAACTACCAGCAGTGTGCTACAAAGAAGAGAGATGGTCTCTGCCTGAATGACCTTTTTGGTCTCAAATGTATTTTGTACAAGATTTGATTTGTCAGTCTGTTATTTTTAGACATTAAGAAGAATGAGAAAGCAAGATGTGCTATTAAAAACAGACAGAAGTCTAGGAGTCAAGAACTCCAGATTTATGTCTTCATTCTCCCACAGACATATTGTGTGGGCTTTGGCAAATTACTTAGCTTTGCTGGGTCTGTTTTATTTGTGTGCCACAAGGGATGTGCTGAGGAGATTTAAATGCAGTAGATGTGTTTGTGATACATTATCTTTCTCATCTAGACTTTCCCTGTCTAATTTGTGCTAAACAATTCTCCCTGGTGTGAAAATGATTGCCTGAACAAAGGACAGAGGTTTAAAATAAATTTTCCTTACTGCCACCAAGTTATTGCCAGAAACATTTTATATTAGTCAATTTGTTCTCTCTTATCAATCTGAAAAGAGAAAAAAGTCCATCCTATGCCCTGAATTCACTACTTCTTGTAAAGCCCAAACCTTCACTTGTCATTGCTGGAAAATGTTCCAAATAGTATGCTCTGGTAAGATATTTTCCCTCTCTTTTTTTGTATTTATGTGCATCTGACAAGAAATTGATTTTTTAAGAACTTTTGAGTTAAAATATATAGATATAAATATAAAGCCTTTCATTCAGAGCTAGCAATGAGAAATTCCCAGGGGGTCTGCTAACTTGATTCAGAACACACCTGGAAATTGGATGCTTATCTATTCCTGAGCAATGCCTAATGCTTTTGAAAGCAGCAAAAACTGGACAGGTTCCTGCAGGTCTTTCAATGTGTCTTTGCTTCAGCAAGCCTGGCAATTTGTGCATGACATCCTTGTGTTGTGGGTTAGGAAAGGTGTGCATGTCTTCACCTCCCAGATACACCGCTGCGTGGCCACTGCTGCCTCTGGTGCAGGGAACAGACGGAGGAGCGTGTGTGTGAGTGGGAGAGAAAGGGAGAAGGCATTCCTATAGGAACATAAGGAATTCATTGATTTTTTTTTCTCTTTTTCTTTTTTTTTTTTAACATCAAAACTTTACTTTCTTTTTTTTTTTTCTTCTGTAAATTATTTATTTGGTAGTTTTATTTTCCTATTTCTTATTCAATCACGCCAAGAATCTGATTGCTGCATTTGAAATTTTATAGCTTTGTCTACCTGTGAACGATGATCAGAGGTCTTTTTGGTAGCAGCCAAGTCTGACAGCTGGTGATGGGACCAGGGACAAGTTCCATACCAGAAAATGCAAGTTGCCCCGGTGCGTGGCAGGCTGACCTGACCAGTGACGATGACAGTAAAGTCATAACCCCCAGCTGGAGAAAGCACATATTAGTAGGGCACGTTTTCACAAGAGGTGAATATGTGCAGGGGATTAAGGTGGTGAGGTGCCATAATTTGAATTCAGTGGGACTTCCTGATATTCCAAAGCCCCCTCTTTTTTTCCCCCCCTAAACTAAACGAAAATAAAAGTATAAAAAATCAAATTGACTTTGGATTAAATTCTATACCAAGTCCGTCTTGGATCAGTCAAAGCATCCTGCTTTCCTTTTGACTTTTCCAGATTTGACGTGTTTGTATAATTTGAATTAGAATAAGGTGACCATATTTTAGTCTTCATCAAAATCCAAAGAAATGCACATTTTTTTCCCCAGTGGGAGATTTTGATGTCAGTGAAATGACATTTTTCCAATGGAAAAATGCTCCATTAGATGTATTTAACTTATTCAGTTAATATTTCTTCTATCAAGAATTATAAAATCACAGAATATCCTGGTTTGGAAGGGACCCACAAAGATGATTGAGTACACATTTACTTCACTATTTTGTTTCTAACTTCTTGCTTTCTGGCTGCATGTAGCTTAGTCTGAGAAATGGTACATGCAGAAGGCAGAAAACCTTCTCTGATTCAATCTCCAAATGTGCTGCCACTTTTAGCTACAGTACCCATGTACATTTTCAATAAACATCTTCTCAAATTGTAACAGTACAATTACTAGTCAGCCAATATTTAACCTTCATTTAGCCTTATATTCAGGCCATGCCCGGCAAATCAAGCTGCCTGATGTGTATGAATTTCAATCATTTTTTCAGCTGTGCCTTTTCAAATGGACGATGATTGCATTTTTCTGCCGACCAAATCTGTGAAATCGAGTATATCAAACAATGCAGCATCTGACCAGAGGAAGAAGTGAGTGGCAGAGTTGGCTCTCGGGGTCCTTGGAAAGAGGAGATCTCACTCGATGGAGATGGAACAAGAAATACAGGGATTTCATACCCTGCTCTGGGATACATTCACAGACTGAGTGGTGTTTCAGACACCAACTCAGCACCACGTTTCAGTTCTCCTACCAGACATCTGCCGCGGGAGGATATAAGAGAATCTCGTTTAAAAGAAGCTGCAGTGCATGGCTGTATCTTCAGTGACTCCGCTTGCAAAATGTGAAGTGCTGATGAAAGAGAAGACCTGTCCTGACCTCCTAAGAACGCATTGCCATTGATCTGTGGGCTTCCTCCTGAATTCTGGCCTGCATATGGGACTGTCTCCTCTGGCATGGTGTGCGAGCAGCCTGCTTCACGATTTCCTGATGAAGCAGGAGGGAGCGGGCAGTGAAGGCACGGGGCTCCAACTGAGCTGCCTGCTGCTGGCTCCATCCTGGCATGGTGTTTTGTGTTTTTTGTAGCACAGCCACCCTGGGCTGAGGGGAGAGCAGAGGATCCTACCTGGCAGGGGGTGTGGGGAAGACCCCTGGGAGTGCATTAAGGCTGAAAATGCTGCTTGTGGTTTCCAATCTTGCCAGCTGCCTGGATAGATTGCTTTCGTAACAGAGCCAGCAAGAATCACAGCCTTTGCATGAATTCTTCTGAGCTTCCTATTTCTTTACCATAGTCTGAAGCAACAGCTTTAATTCTTATACCAGAGAACCCCAGTAAATAAACAATTCACATAAGTATTCCACTTTGGTTACCTTGATATTTGAAAGCACTTTGGGCTCAGTCTGTTTTATGGTCTCTCTGGTGAGTAGATTCACAGCAGCTGGGGAAAAGCATCTTGTAAAAGCAACAGAAGAAGAGCAGATGTGGTCGTTCAGCTCTGTGCCAGCATGCCACAATGCTGTGCCACAGCTGGCTTCCTGCAGCATGACCTCAGGCTGGGAGAAGATAAAGGGAGTCCCTCTTCCTCCAGGGAACCCGAGTCCCCTATCTTTTCCCTCACCTCTTGAAGGGCTCTGTACAAAAGCCAGATTTAGATAACAAAAGAGTGAAGAAGCCACTGCCTGAGCTGTTGCATTACTCATCTTGGGGAAGAAAGAGGAAGACTACCTCTTGTTCTTCAGTTTTCTGCAAAGACCCGAAAGTTAGATGACATCAGCTCCTCAGCTTCTGGTTCCTCTCTCTCTACCCCTTGCTGGGGAGGTAGAAGATGGAAATTGGATGGACGTCAATTGCAGAAAAGAAAAGAAAAATGCATCTTCTAATACTTCTAATACTAAAATTCCGAGTTTGATAAACCCCCACGATTTTTTGAAAACTCTAACTTTTACATGTAATCTGACAGGATCCGCTTATTCTCCAAAATGTTCAGGCTAATGCCGCAAGATGCAACAGCTCAGACACACCTGCAGCAAGCATCTGGAGGCAATGCCTGGGGGTGGCACTGGGCAGAGCTGGATGCTCTGCACGCTGCCTGCTGAACTGCTGAGAATGTAGATCCTCATGTGTTTGGTCTCAGAAAGGGGGGAAAGCATTGTTTATGTGAGAGCTCTCCAAGATGATGTCCTATAAGACATATACGCAGAGGGTTAATCCTTGGTGGAAAACTATAGCTGATTGCTACATCGGCCCTATGCTAAATAATGCATAGCCTAAGTGACACCCTTGAGGAGCAAGTAGTTAGCACATGATAGTAACTGGGACTGAGAATAGAGCAAGACATATTTGGGCATTGCTGGAATCCCACATCATCATTATGCCAAGGAATGGCTGGGAAAAAAAACAACAGACCTTGAGTAAGAATGATGAGTTCTGTGAAAACAGCATTCTCTGTAATGGCTTATACCTGCTACACACTTATGCTGTCGTGACTGTGAGATAAGAATTTAATGAAAATACATGCAAACTTTTTCACCTTTTGCTGTGCAGACTTCTTAAACACATAATTTGAGTCTGCTTGTCCGGATGATATTTGTTTCTCTCCTTAGAATGCTACTTAGAAAAAGAACAGAACATCCAATATTTGCTCTGTGCTAAAGTTTAGTGACTTAGAGCTTTTTATAAAAATGTCACATTTTACTGTGGAAATGTTGGTGAACCTAGGATTACAGGCAAAACAGTGTGAACATACAGCTTGGCATGCTATAAAATTTAGGAAATAAGAAAGATCACTAGCTTTTTGACAACAAAATCTGTGAATCACTCACGAAGTATTTTGTGGCTGGTCCTAGGTCTGCGGTTAATGGTGTTGCTGAAGCCTGGTTTAGCTGTCGTGAAATAGGAGGAGGAGATGAAAGAGAGTTTGGGGTAAAACACTTGCTTCTGCCAGGCAGATGCTGGTGAGTTGTGATGTTTGGAAACGCATCATTAGAAAAACGAAAAAACAAACAATGCTCTATCCAAAATCACTTGGATTTTTGGTAAGCGACAAAATTTGCCAGTGGAATTGACCGGGTGGTTTTATAACAGTGCATCCTTTCAAGTGGGCTGGAAAACAAGTGAAACGTGGGTAGGTGGTACTTGCTTTTAGCGGAGACAACTTGAAGAAATCAGTTTTCTAAAAATATCTCGGTTTCAGAGATGGTAATTTCAATTTATATTTTACCAGAAAGAGTCCCAAGAGGACTTGTATAGATTTGGAAGTGCTCAGTGGTTTTCAGAAGAAAGCTCTAAATCTTGACGGTGTCACTGGAACTGTCGTACCTGCTGTTTGAGAAAGCCAGCTGTTATCACATGTCAGCCTACAAAAAGCAGATGGAAATGGTGATGTGTGAGAGTTGGATTGGTCCAGCTCTGTAGCACTGGCTAATAACAGCACAGCTGCTTTCTGGTTCTCAAAATAAACAAGTAAGCAAGCAACTAACCCTCTGCCCATTCCCTGGACCTATGCTTACTTCAGCCAGCAGCTCCTCTTCTCCTCTCTGCCTCCTTCTCTAGAGGCGTGCACCTGCCTCTAACCCCATGTTTTTGACCTCTTGGCAGTGCAGTCCTTGGCAGGTGGAGAAATTCTGCTCAAAGACTTTGAAGCATGGTTTAACAGTCTTCATTGCATGAGCTGAAGGAGCTCGCGGCTGAGGTCCTTCCTGAAGGACCCTCACACTGTACGTGACCCAGAGCTGATGTGTCTGTTCTGGGAGGAGGAGGAATACCTGGGTTCATTCGGTCAGTATCGACCTTACACTCTTTCATTTTCACTATGAGAAAGAGTTTATACAACCAAAACATTGTTTATGCTATTATTTAGAAGGACTGGGCAACTGCTTTACAAAGATCTTTTTAAAGAGAAATACAAAACTTAGAAACTAATCTGTCATAATGATGATTTTTAATTAAAATCTAAATTAGATTTATTGATTCAGCTCTTGTTGTTATCATAACAAAAGAATCAAGCAATCCCAGACTTAGAGCAGCTCAGATTTTTGATGAACTTTTGCTGTTCTTTGGCCTCCTGGCTGTTATGCAAAGAAAATCATCTGCGCTGTTAAAATCCTCCCACTGAATAGCAAGTGCGTTCTGATTTTTTCTTTTTTTTTTCAGTTCATAGGATGAGACTTAAGATAAGTTGATGCTTTCAGGTTAATAATGTTGGATATCTGTCTACTTTAGCAGCATATTTTGAAGTGCAGTCCTGAGCAAAAACTGGCTGCCTCAGGGAATGAGATGCAAAATCTTTCACTTGTGAAGCACTGTTTAATATTCAAGTTGTGTCAAAATCTGTATCCATATTTTAGCAGTGTGGCATCCTGTCTCGTAATAGGTGCTATTAATGTACCTGCTAGAAGATCAATAATCATTTTAGAAAAATTAATATTTCATTTGGTTTTAATTGACTTTGCTTTTGTTTGAGGTGGCAAGGATGAAGCTGAATCAGATCTTTAATTACTGCCTAGAATTTAGCAATGAGTCTAATAAAGGAGAACAGCAGCAGTAAAATTGGGATTTTAGGAAAGCTTTGGTACTACTCTCCTGATACTTTTATTCTGGGAAAAAATGGGAACTGCACATTTCAAGCTCTAGGCTTTTCAATCTAGCACTTTCCTCAGTGTCTGAATTCATTTAAATGTATTAAAAAAAAAAAGAAGCAAAACCCAGCATAAGGGCACTGTGCACCATTCCTTGTTCGTGTATTTAAAATATTTAAACTACCTCTGAGCGACACATAGACAAATCAATCCATGAGAATGTGCCGTGTCTGATTTTGGGACAAATATTTCAAACTGATAATGAAGCATGAAAAATTCAGAGTTTCTTTGGCTTTTGCACCTCATTTATGGAAGCAATGAGAGCCATTAAGTCTTTCTACCACCCCAAAATTCCCCATAGTTTTAACAATATTTACCTGAGCTGTTGAGAAAAATTAGTTGTGTTGGTACAGAAAAATTAATAAGCTTGAGAAAAGGCAGCTAGGTATGGGGTAAGCTGTCTGGGGAAGGAAGAAGAGGGTGCTCACATCCAAAATCGTGCAGTTCACGGAGGAGAGGTACCTAACATCCTGCAGAGGAGTCCTCAGTCAAAACAAATATGGATTTTTGAGGCAAGAAGCCTACATAATTTCGTATGGTTTTGCTGAGGGATTAATTTCTGTTTAAAGTTGAGGTTAGGCTTGGTGTTGAGCAAAGATGCTAAGCTTTTTCTGTGACAACAATGATCACAAAGCACATGTTTGGCAAGAGAGTGTTTGTCTCAGGGTGCTGTGATGCTGGGGGAAAACTGGTAGGTACACAGGCTGCTCCAGCCCTCCCTGACCATGGGCACTTGAGTGCTTCCAGCTTTACCTCTGCGGGCTGTTTCATTCCTCTGTAGCAGTCATGAGGTGGCACTCTTCTACCAGAAGAGATAGCTCACAAAGATTTTGAAGTATGCATATATCTAAACTTAGAAGAACAAACAGTGCCTGGAAAAATGTTGTTAAGAGGTTATTGCAGGAGTTCTTTCTGAAATGTTTGGGCAGGCAGGCAGCTGACGTACCAGCAGGATGGTGTGTGTTTGTGGCAGGAATGTAGTAGTTGGGGGAGGTATCTTGCTGAGTTCTGGTTGAGCTAGAGGTTAGCAGCCTACTCGATTTTCTTCTGACTCCCATGTAGATTTGAGGCTTTTCTGTGCACCAGCTGCAGACTATATTCTTCTTCATGACAAGCACAATTACACAGTCTCTTGCTTGCAGCTTTTTTTACTGCTGCCAGACCACTGCTAATTTGGAGCACTTCATTGATATATGGTTTGTATAATGAGCACTTGGCTGAAACTGGACATCCTTCACTTTGATGATGTCCTGCCTCCCAGAGAATAAACTGGAACAGGCTCTGAGTTTCAGAGGTAGAAGGGGAGAAAATGAAACCCAGACATTGCTGGCTAAAGAGCTCTACCTCTAATGTCTCATATGAGTGTTTAACATGCAGTTTTAAAAAATACATGCTGCAGCAAATGGAAAACACAAAATCAGATACTAGTCTCAGTCAGAAGCAGTTCAAATTAGGAACATCTTCCACCAAGATAAAGATGTTCCAGGCTGTGGACATGACTCATATCTCCGCAGTTATACACAGCCATGGGATTCTTGCTAAGTCCGAAGCAATAGCAGAAGCGTAGAATTCCTTAGCCTCTAGGACGGGAAAGAGAAAAGTGCTTGGCATGGTCTCATTGGAAGCCTACTGACCCCTTCTCTCCTTTGCTCTTGCAGTGAACCAGACTTGGGTACCCAGGGAACACAAGGATTAAAGCCAGTTGTGCTTCCTTCAAGCAATGTAAATCACAAAACCTGGGAGGAAAAACGCAAGTGTTTGGAGACAAATCCATCTGGCAAAGAGGCATGTGTTAGGGAATTCAAGAAAGCATTGGAGGAATGGGTCTAACCTGCTCTGTGCTGTGCAGTGAGCCCTTCTCCCCTCTCCATCTGTGACAAAAGTTTTCTCTGGATGCCTAATGAAGTACACTGCCACTGCCTTCACTCCACACTCCAGACAGAGCTTTATTTTTTTAACACAGAGATAAAGGAAGCAAAGCTCTGCTCCTGGGACAGGTAGTGCTAAGGATCTGGGCCCTGGTGCTTGTGGGTGCTCATCGCCTCCCAAGGCTGCACTCCTGACTGGTGAATCTGTGGTCAGCATCACCAGAACCCCCAAAAACCCAAACCCTGACATTACACATGGCCTTAAGAGGTCACTGCAGAACTGTCACATGCTGCGCGCCCACGTGCATAGAACATTAGCTGCTGTTTGTTTGGTACAACCAGGATTATTTGCCTCCTGTGTTTCCTATCAATTTTTAAATTACATTTTATTCTGATTTTACTGGAAATGGAGGCCTGTGCAAATGCAACAATACATGTGAAGAATGTAATATGCCAACCAGTTTGTGTCAGAATCCAGAAGCCCAATAGGGAGTCAATTACTGAGGCTCAGACACAATAATAGTAGTAGTGCTTGGATCTTACTTCCCATGACCTTCTATCTGCAAGTCTCGAAGGGAAAAAATATTTCTTTTGTTTTACAAATGGGGAAACTGAGGCAGAGAATAGTGACTTGCCCCAAGTCCTTAGGGAAGGTGTATAGCAAAGAAATGCTGCTGTAGCGAGGATACATACATTTTGACAGCCATCCACGGGCATGCAGGCTGTCTGTTGTCCTTTTATGTAAGCCAAGTGGATTTTTTTGTCCTGAAGCACCACTGCAATTTTCATGGAGAGCTAATGTTTTGGAACAGCATTTTTTTCTGATCCTCTTATTTCAACACAGAGAAAATTTCTGCTCATTTCCAGAGTCTCAACAGAGCTCAAAATCTTTCCTAAGACCATTTCTTCCCTTTGCTTTAAGCAGAGCAGAATATAGATGGCAAAACTGAGGACATTGTTCTGGAGACAGAAGGCTGATGAGATGGATTGAGGCAAGGAACGCAAGTTCTGGCATCACAGTTTTTGCTTCCTCAGCCTTTTCCTTTTGTTTGTGCAGTGGAATTCTCTCCTTCTTTTAATTATGTTTAAAAAAATTTGACTATCATCAGAATTATGGAGATTTTGCCTGTGGGTGCTGTGATAACACGAGGCTGTGACACACACACACACATACAGATGTACAGAGATACACAGAGATACCAAGTTCAGTGATTCTGCAGTTCTCACATACCCAAAATAACAAGTCCTTGATGTGTGAGCCTTGGAAATCCTCAGTCCCTTCAAGTGCTTAATGAAACAGGTTGATTATCATCAAATGAAAATTACTTCTGTCGTGTGAGGGGAGGAGAGGAGAATTTAATTGTCAGCAGTGAGAAGACAATTAAGAGACATCAGAGGGGCACAGGGACAGTTAAAACATTGTTACAGGAAAATAACTGGGAAACGATGTATAGATCAGGCTATTACAAGCATATGGTGAAAATGAACAACAAACCTCCAAAACAAAATACTGAAGGGTGTTATGATGGGATTAAATCAACTGACATGGTGAGCAAAACTCCATTGTGCCTTCATGGCACAGAAATGTTTGTGTTTTACAGTTTTAGAAATGTTTAATGGCATTTCCTCCCTCTCCCTACACTTGCTACCCCCCACAAAAACATTTGTAGTGCAGAAAGATTTACTTGATTTCTAATTTGGGGAAATGCTGTAGCACAACTCATAATTCTTGTTCTGCACTGTTTATCAGGGTACTGTTACACATTTTGGCTGCAAGAAAGCCTCGTAATAAATGATAGCTGTTGGCAGTACGTGGTCCAACCATCAGTCTTGTAAATGCTCCTATAACCATTGGAAAGTTGAAATAATTTGGAACTGTGGATTAACACATTATTAATCACAGAGCAAAGAGGTTGCTCTGATTTTACCAGGCATACTAATGTACAAAAGCCTACGAACCTCTCAGATGCCAGTGCAGGGATGAAAGCACAGCTAATTGTTTGCTGCTCCCATGATTGAACTCAGGTTTCAAGTCCATAATTTTATGGAGATTTCCTCAAAGTTTGGCTCAGTATGAAAGTTTTCATCTAACAAATCCATTTGTGAACTTTGCCAGGTTGTTTGTGTACTGCTGTGTGTCCATGAGGGAAGAAGAAGCTGATTAATATCTAGTTCATGTTCCTAATTGGTAGTAAGAAACAGGAATATGATGCAGTCCCCAGGTGGACTGACAGCTGTAGCTGTAAAATGTGCCTTTTGGGCTAAGCAGTGGTCCCATTTCTACAGGCTTTCAAGCACTAACTGGTGTGTCCAAAAATGTCCAATAAAAATGTGAAGGTCCAATCCAAGCTTCCCAAAAATCAGAAGCATCTTCTTGCTGCTTTTTGGGAAATTGTGTGGATTTAAATCTGGATGGGAGAGGCCAACTATCAACCTGACCTACTAAGTCCCATCACTAAACCATGTTCCTTAGTGACACAGAAAGATGTAATTCTGCTTCACGAGCTCTTGCAATATCTAGCAACAGTATCACGACTGATTTCTACTATGTACTGTGCCACATTCCAGCCAGATCAGGCTGGCCTGCTGTTTGGGTTATTGTTGGACCTTGAACTAAATTGCTGTGAGCAAACATCTCAAAAGAAGGAGCATAATCAGAGCCATGATTCTGCACAGCTCCTGAATAATGCTGTAGCTTGCAGCTCTGTTGCTAACAGGAGAAAGATGGAGATTAAGATGGCAGCTGCAGAGGGAAATTCACTTTGCAGCCTTTTTGCATTATCATATTTAAGAGATAAAGTTACAAATATAACTGCTGAGGTATGATGATTTAGGGGAAGACAGTTTGGATTTGCAAGAAGCTTTAAATGTCTTGTTTTCTCACAACCGCTTCCATCTCCCTTGGTAAGCTAATTTTAAAAGTTAATGGACTAGATCCTTCAACATGTTAATGCTGCATTGTACTGCTTCAGTGGTGTGAAAGAGCACTACAGCAATCTTCTTCTATCACTGGAGGCTTTTCCCTGTCCCAAAGAACTGCTGGGCAATGCGGGTCAGCCACAAGAGATCTTCTTTGAGCCCTGGTACATCTGGAGCAAATGCTTCTGGGGAAAAGGTGGGTCAAGAAGGGTAACCGTGCTCCCACTCTGGAGTGACTACAGCCTTGGTGCTGTAGGCTGAGAGCAAAACATCCCAAGACTGCCAGAGTTCTGAAAACCTCCAAGCAGTGTATTGCCATGCAACTGCTCCTCTACCCACTGTAGACTAGATGCGTGTCCATGCCGTTTTTGACTGCATACTTGGAAGAAGGCAGAAAAAACAGCAACAGATGAATGATTCCTTGCAACTCTTTCCCTATTTCCATTAGCTGTGCTGATAAAACAGCAAATACCCTACTGGGCACTCTGGTACTTGTCTGTGTTTGGTGCACGCTGCACTGAGTTGGGCACTGACTGCTGTGGGATCTGAGAAGCCTTGCAGATTGAGAGAAGCACCAACACATCCAGTGTGCAGTTCTGGGGAGTCTAAAGGCTGGTGCTGTGGGTTGCACCATCTACCCAGATCCTGCAATGCACCCACTTAATAACTCTGTGCTTGCATGATTCAACCCATGGTTTTTGGAAGGAGTTTGTAAAGACCCTGGAAAACCACAGGGTGCAGCAGTGATGGTGTCCATTAAAACAGCCCCAACTGAGATAATGTTTGTCAGAAAAAAGAAGAAGCTGGCAGGGAGCAGTAACAACTTCAGCTGGCCAGTTTTAATCTTCTCTCTTAAGTCAGTCTGACTCCATCTCAGGGAGAGACACTGAAACAGAGGCTGACTCCATGGACAAAGCTGCTCTCTGTTTGCCTCAGCCTTCTGACAGGAATACAAACCCACAGTAAACCAAGATGAGCAGGGCATCTACAAAAAGAAACAGCAGCCATCAGGCAAACTGGCTACTGTTGCAGCTTGGTGCCATCCTATTGCCGTAGTTCAAACTTCCTGCAATTTAATTCTGATATCAGTCAGAAGACCAGACAGGCACCTGTCTTCTGTTTCTGACTGGTTATTTCCTACACAGGAGATAAAGGTTGTTGTTGCGGATTTTTAATTGAAGGAAAGGAACAGAACAGAACAGAAAAGAACAGAATAGAATAGTTCAGCTGAAAGGGACCTACAAACATCAAGTCCAGCTGGAATGAACTCACTGAAATTAGTCCAGAACTAGAGATGTGAACAGGTCTAAAGCACAGCTGTTGGCTCTCCTCCATTTCAGGTAAGTGCAACAGAGGATAGAAGAGGCACTGCAATGCCTGTATCCACACACGTGTATCTGAGATGATCACCAGCCTGAAGCTTATGACGAACAGGAGTAGCATCGTTTTTTCTAAAATGATCATGAGCCCTCCAGTGGTGCTCTCTGTCCTACAAATGCTGCCAGCACATTGACTGGTACATCTGCCTCAGCCTTGTGTACTGTGTGTGCTCAGTGAGTGTCGCTCCATGGACACCAGGTGAGTCTTCCATGTTGCGTTTGTCATGTCGACAGCAGAATACACCAAAGAGAAACCAATTTGTGCACAGTCCCTTTCTGTTAAACATCCTGCTGTTTCTTTCCTGAGGAGAGATTGTACCTCCAGGCTCACCTGTGCTAAGGCTGACCCTCTGGAAAGTCCATTTTTCTGCTGAGGGGAGCGAGGCTGAGGGAATTACAGCTCAGAGACCATGGGCTAAGGGCAGGTAGGAGCTCTGTTTGCTGCTAAAACACCTCCTGCTGACACCATGCACTGCCCCAAACCAGGACTATTTGTAGCTCAGGCATAGCCCTAGCTTGTTCACAGGTATCAGTGTCTTGTTGCATTGGCAAGTAACAGCTTTGGTCCTCTTCAGTTAGTGAGATGGTCCTGTACAGTCCTTAATCTCCAGCATGGGCAATGCAAGGCAACCTAAGAGGCCACAGAAGCATGGATTCAATCCATTCAGAATGCTGATATGTCCAGAGACACATCTTACCTGTCATTTGACCTGTATAGCAAAAGTAAAAATGAGTGCTTATTTTCAAGGCACTCATTACCTGAGATCAGAATAACTGTGGACTGCTTCCATCTTGTGTTAGAATAGTCAAAGCGGAACTTTTCTGTTTTAAGAAAGCAAGAGACTGGGGAACAAACTGCAATGACAACTGAATATATTCCTAGAACTCAGTAGTTTTCATCTGAAGAGCAAGACAAACATTTTTGACCTTGTCTTCTTAATGCAAATGCAGAATAGCAGCCATGGCATCTGACACTCTTCCCTTGATGCAGGGATGGGAATGACCGCTTCTGATACATTTCAGTGGCACTGCATAAAGTCTTTAGGCGCTGAAGCAACAGGGATCTGTCTGAGAATGGGACAAAAATGAGCTCCCTGGGTAGAGAGTAATGAGATCGACAGGGAACACTTCTTCCCGGGAAAAGCATCACTTACAAAAGGACTGCTGTTTGCCAGGGCAGTAAGGAAAGGTCTGTGGGAAAGGAGGCAGCACTGGGAAATCTGAATGACAGAATAGTAGGATTGTATGATTCGGCATTTCGAGGTGATCAGCTCAGGTAAACCTGAGATGGATGTGAATCTGTGCTCTGTGAGGTGAATCTGCCATAGAGGAGGATAGTGGGGGAAGATAAGAAAACTTTCTTGTTGTCTATCCTTTTCTATTTCTCTCCTTGTCAAAGAATGACAGATGCCTGCATGTCAAACTGACACACTGTCAAGTGTAATCTTGAGCTGAACGAAGGCTGTAATTTTTTTTAAAGTGAAGTGACAGGTTTTAAAACAATGGAAGTTTTAAGACTGAACCTGGAGGATTTCATTCATTAATAGTTTAGGTGCTGTATAATACAGTTTTTATAAACCTTTCGTATTGTAGTGTCTGGAACATCCCTCCATCTACTCCTCCTGCTGTTTTCAGAGGGACTGAGCAGAGATGAAAGATCTGGGGGAATGGACAGCTAATGAAGTGGAACTTCAGGGAGGCTGGATTCAGTAAATGAAGACTTGTGGTGATTTGACAGCTGCTGAGAGAGCTGTGTGAAAAAGAAGCTGAAGCACTCACAAAACATATAATGGGTTTGAGATTAATTTCCCAGCTCTCAGTTCAGATCAGCGTCACAAAATTAATAAATTGGTGTCTTTTGACAAAGTCTGTACTTACATGTGGGGGTAGGTATAAAAATAGTTACAACTCAGTAAAGTTGGTTAAAGTCCATCCTGCTGTCAGCACAGATACAAAGCTTGAGGTGAAAAGTTGTAGATCAGAATTGAAGAGATTTTTTACTTAGGAAAATTCCTTAGGAATTTTTCCAAAATATTTTTCCTGTGTTTTGTATGAAAAATTTAGTAGTTGGGCATGTGGATCAGACTTAATTACTCTTAGCTCTGACAGATTAGGTTCACTTGGACTCTGGTTTGCATATAGGAAGATGGGTTGGCCTTATGGAGCCTCCAGGAGAAAGCTGGGTTTGTACATTGCCCGTTGTCTTTAACGTTTAGGCTATAAATCTTCGGACATAAGCAAGCTGCTTAAAACAATGCAGTATTTTTCTGTTCTTCATGCTCAGAGGAAAGGGCTCCTGTTTCTTTCTGCTGCAACCAGGAGTAGATTGCTGGGCTAACAAAGGGACACAAGCTTCTCTTCTTTGGAGGCAGCCAAAACATAATAAATGAAGGCTACTCCTCTCCTAGGAAAATCCAGCCCTCAGAAGGGAGGGAATCTCTTTTCCATTCCTGAGTGTCTACTTTAGTAGCACCTACACACTGTTCCTTGTACTGGAAACTTAATAATTTCACTTGAAAATCATGCCATTTTGATGGCAGTGGAAATAACATGACTTTTAAACAAGTAGAGGAGACTGTCATTGAAGTTGAGCCAGTTGTGTGGGAGTCAGATGATTAAGGTAGATAGGATGTAGGAGGGAAGAAATACTATCATTTGGGAAAAAATACTGTATTTTGAACAGGTTTAATGCTCTCTTCCAGGAAAGCGGGGATGTTACTATTAAGTGCATTATCAACATTAGATGCAGGGTTTGATTCTCTGTTGATGTGCCTTCTCTGTAATTGCTCACATCCATGCAAATATCTTTGAAAATGAGCCTAAGTTGTTGCTGAGTGGTACAGTTGTAGTCTAAGTGAACTGTGTGCTCTCTTTTTCAGATGTAGAGACAAAGAAGCAGAGAATGAGGTGTGAGAGAGTTACTTGTTCATCCAGGTCATACTAGAGTCTGCCTGTCTGTAATGCCCGCGATCAACTTTCTGGTCTGTTCATAAGGTCTGCTTCATTCTTGTTTCTCCTTTGTAACTTCATTGCTTGGCCTGACTTGGGTCTTAGCTTAAGGCTGCATGATGCTATTGCCTTTTTTTTTTTAACAGGAGACAGTGCTGCTCCAGCGTGGAGAACTTGTCTCTCCCAGGATTCTTGGTCTTTGAGACTTGTTGGGATCTCAGATAGGCTCTGAGGCCACTGCCCAGAAGCCTGTAAGAAAGGCTGTTGCACTGATCTTTGTAAATGGTCCCTTGGCTAAAGGCACATGCTCAGCACCTTGACATGCAGCGGTGCCCAGCCTGATGCAGTGAGAGCAGCTGGAGGGCAGAGGCAGTACTGTGGAGCAAGCATGGTGCTGTGTCAGCCTCAGCAGTTGGGCACTGGCTGATGCTGAAAGAGTTATTCTTATTCTGGAGCAGGTTTCAGCTTGGGAGTTTTGGGCTCTCTTTTCTGCCCTCTGAAGACTTCTGGTTTCTGGAACATGGCTTCTTCACTGGATCTGTTCCTGCTTTCTCTCTTTGGGACTCACAAAAACAGTAAAGGAAAACAACTCGGATTTGAGATTTTTTAAAATTTCATCTCTTGTTCCAACGTGGAAACAAAGAACATCCTGCCCAATTTGAGAGTTTAGAGACAGGGTTTTAAGTGTTGCTCACACAGTACCTTTACCCCCATTTGGTCTTGCATTCAGTTACTGTAAGCTGGAGAAAGAGGGGAAGTAGTAGAAAATCTGTACTGAAAACCTAATAAATACAGCATCAGAGACAGATTTAATGTAATGCCTTGTCGTCTGGACGCAATAAAGTCTCAGTGGAATGATTATGCAAATGTAATAAGCCCTTGTAACAATGTGGTTGAGTTTCACTCAAATCCACATAAATCTTTCTGTTGACTTCAGTAAACTCAGGGTGTTCTCACACTCACTGCTGCTTCATCTTGGGGGTCTCATCCTTTTAATACAAACAAGTGTCCCCTGGGTAGCAGCTCATAGCAATGCCATTCTGTACTTTTTTTGTGTGTGTGTTGTAAAGAAAACAAGAAAATACCCTTTTCTCCTTGACAAACTTCTACAACTTTAAAGCTGATAGAAAATTAACATAAAATGTTACCTCTGCTCTAGATGCTTCACACCACATTTTATAATGCAGCTACTTTCTTTCTTAGCACAATCTCTGCTCTCTGAGTTTGCAGTGGAGGAGCTCATTGACCCTGAACTGTAACCAGAATGACAACCTACTGCAGTATAGCTCAGCCTCTGAGCCTGCAAGATGTTCTGCTTTAGTGAGTATGCTTTGATTTACATTAATTCCACCATTTTTCTCTAGCTTTTCTTCCTACATATGTAAACATCATATCTACAGATGAGTTAGTGGACTCTGTTACTCATTTTTCACTTTGCTTGGGATTTGAGTGACCATGTATATTTGAGTGGCCTCTGCCCAAACACTTCCCGGCTATTTACTGCAATGTTACAAACTCAGTGATTTCAAAAAATCCATGGTTAAAAAAATCATTGAGAAAATTATGTTTTTTCCTTGTCAGATTACAACTATTTCCAGTGTCTCTTTAGCACCAGGCTTTCAGACTCATGATAATGGAAATTCAAGCTTTTACAGTCTGGCGTACAGAAAGTTACTACCCTAGCACAAATTTTACAAGATTTTCTAGAATGAGCTTACTGTAATTACAAGTATTATATTGAAAATACACTTGCTGTATATTATCACCTCCTGCTTGGAATATCCTCCTTATATCAGCATGGTTCATCATTCAACTGTTGTGTGATGCTACAGGGTTTCTTGATAAAGACATTATGCCACATGATAATGTACTGAATTGTGTTATAACTGCTAGTATGAGTTTATGCATTAACCTGCAATTTTTGCTTTCACAGCATCAGTTATACACTGACTGCTAATCTTCTGCCAGTACACCTGTTGGTGTTATTTTCTTCTCCTATTGTTCAACAACATACAGATGTATTATAGATTTTGCCCATTTGAGTAAATTGTGTTCATCTTCAAGTTAAATATTATATTACTTTAAAATTGTTTTTTCCTTATCTTCTTGGGTCCTGCATAGTTGGAATAGTGGAGATAAGGCATTCTGGTCTGCATTGTACTGTTTTTACCTGGAAGATATCTGGCTGAAGTTTACTGCTTTCTCAGTAGCCAGTGATAGCTTGGCGCAGGCTTTTTCAGGAATATGAGGATGCTCCTTGTTCAGTGGTTTAAAATTAAGCAACCTCAGGATTACACGTAGTCTGCGGCACTCAGAGACACCTCAAGGAGCCGGTCCAGGTCATGCCTGGACAAGATGTCACTCTGACCAGATTCCTTTGCCTGCACTCCTTTCTCCGTTGGCTCTGGAGAGGGATGGATGAGAAACTTTATCTTGGCCTGTGCCTGTCTTCACACCACCAGAGTCCCTATGGAAGCAGCCATACTGAACTGCAAAGAGAGCCCTGTCCAGGGGCTGAGCAGATGTTCATGTGGTAGGATGGTACTACTCAGGAGCAGACTTCAGCTGCCTTGAGACTGCCTGAACCCCCATGAGGCCCCAAATGTGTGATGCCTTCTATGCCTCTGTAGGATAGCACACACTTCTTGTTGTCCTTATATCCTCACAATTGCCTTGGAAAAAAGGAATTGTGCTACCATGTGTCTGGGCTGTGAGGACTGAAGTTCTGGACAATGACGTTCTGTTGACCGCACTGCTGAGAGGCAAACTAGAACCAGAAAGCTTGACAATTGCAGCCTTTCTTCTCATACTGGCACTGCTACATTCTGCCTTGCTCAGTCCCCAAGCTCCTGCCTCTCAGGTTCCAAGCCATCAATCTTTGTGGAACTGCAGCACGGCAAGGAAAGCCTCTGAGCTGGGTGCCTTTTGACACTAATGCACTGAACAATCTCTCATACATCTATCAAACACCCTAAGCAGTAGTTCTTATGCAGCCTAAAGAACACTGGATATTCATTTATTTGGTTTTTAGATGTGAATTTTTGATCTGCCTTCATTTTTTCAAAGTTCAGGGTCTCTGAGGTAGGTTTGGCATAAATAACTGCTGAGATAGCACAAGAAACAGCACACAGCAGAAGGCAATTTCACTGAGCAGCTCTCTCTTATCCCCAGGGATGGACCTCAATACTTAAATATTTTGTTTATATTTTCACCCACCTGTTTTACATACATATATTTAATCTATGCTAGTGGGTAAGATGTTGCTTTGCCATAGAAAGTTAAAGAGATCACTCCTAACTGATGCCTAAAAGCCAATCAAGTGCCAAGAGCCAGTTTACTTTAATTCCTTACCAACTTCATACCAATCTTTCTCAGTCACACAAATCCCCTTTCAGCTTTGTGCAGATAGCCCATACTTGTTCATATTTTGGTTGGCTGCTGATATTGCATCACTGGAGAGTTCCATCACTATTTTGTCACCTGAAAGGTGTGTGTGGTCATTTTGTGTGACCTCCATATAGTTTTTTATGTCACAATGATGCATTGCATACAGGTAAGAAGTCAGAACTACTTGAAGAATATGGGAACAGGACACCACAGCACTAGCCTATCAACTTCTTTCCATTCTGCAGTCCTCAGGTGGAAGGTGCTGTATGAGCTGCTGGATAGAAATGACTATGATAATTTATTGCTTTCTGTGAATTTTATTTTGATTGCTTTGCAGTCATCAGAAAAACTTGTCTGCTGTCTTTTCAGCATGACACATTGGGTCATTGAGTCTCAAGGACCACATTATTAACCAGAGGACTACTTTGAAATGTAGAGATTATTTGGCCTATTGGGTCCTCTCCCCCCCCAAAAGTGACAATATAAAAAAAGAGGAAGAGATGAGAAGCATGGCAATGCTAAAACAGCAATGCTAAGACCTCATATCATACACAGGTTTTCATGACCAAGAAACCTTGCTGAGAACTGAGAAGAGCTTAATCTGGAAAAAAATTCCAGGAGAGCTCCTGGAGGTATTTCATTTTTTTTTTGTTATCAACGTTCTTCCAATCTATTTGAAATGATACTTACCTAGTACCTAGGAAAGAGTTTCAAGAGGGATCTGATCTCTGTCTTGGCTGCCCTGAAGAGGATCAGCCTTGAGATGTGTGTGTGTTTACAAGAGTCTCTAGCTCTCTATTCTAATTCTGTTGTCTTTTAAATGAAATCATTAGCACATATTTTTAATGGACCTGCAATATCTGGTGAGATTTTGGCTCTTGGCTCTTTTCTTTGCAACAGATTATGTACTGAACTGCATATGGCAGATGGAAAGCTTGGTAGGAGGTAGTTGGATACATAAGAAGGGGAGATAGGGTAAAGTGTGTTTTCATGTACCAAGCGTTTTCATATGTAGTAGTGTTTGTATTTGTTGTGAACAGTTTTTATGATAAAATATTCAAGATTTGTTCAGGCTGTCTTTGTAGAACAGCTTGTTCCATGTATATGAAGAAAGAAAATGACTGTAGAGAACACAGAGAATGACTGCAGGATTGCTGCAATCCGGTGTGCCTGAGTGGAAGATATCCTGCCTGAAAGCATCACTCCTCCCATAGGAATAGAGTCTTCTCAACTGTCATAAAGTCTCCTTTTAATAGACCAAAGTTCCCGTATGGGTACTTTATCTAGATTATAAACATTTATCTGCTTCTAATCTTCCATTTGTCTTTTAATTAGAGTCTTAACTGCTTCTTCTTTGAGGCCATTAGAGAACTGACAGGCATTGCACTGCTTAGTTTATTCCTTTGGGGTCCTAATTCAAAGGCCACGAGAGACTGAGACCTTCTCCATGGACTTGACGGAACTTTGGAACAGTCTCAAAATTGTATAATAAACATTTGATACACATTAGTAGGGGATGTTTCTGAACTGGATTTCTATCACTGATTGCTTTTGAATTCCCTAATAGCATTTTATATCCCTTTTGAGAGTAAGAGAAGGTAAATGTGGTAAGGTTAATATTCATGTTGTGTGTTCTTCTGTCTCTGGATCTTGACTAATTTAACAGGATTTTAAAACTCTTGTAGCTGTGTTCAACCCCTGAGGGAGGAGTCTTAAGTGGGGTTTGAGCACCGTTATAGAATAAACTGCCCTGGAGCGCAGAGACAACTTTTATTCAACTGTTTCTAATTCATTTGCGAGTTGAAAAATGTCTACTGGATCTATTTTGTCTTTTGAAATGAGTTAGACTGTTGTCTCATTATCCTTTGCTACAGAAAGAAAAAAACCCGACAGTTTCAATGCAAAATTTGGACCAGTTGTTGTTCTTCAGGGAAAAGGCTGGAGGAGGCCGATTGTGAATGGTGGGCTTGCACTCATTCTGCACCTGCTGCTCTGATGCCTTCCCTCGAGATGACGTCCCTTGTTGCTGGATCCCCTTCCTGCTCTGCCCCACGCTGCAAATCATGACAGAAGTGCTGTGAATGAATATTTTGCATTGGTCTTGACATACAACAGTAATGCTACTTACAGCCTTCATCTCTAAAAGAAATACTCTGCAGAAAGGCATGGAAAAGCTTGTGTTGCTGCAGTAAGGTTGTACACCGTAGGCCAGCTCCATGACTGTCACCTGAAAAGTGCTGAACTTGATTAATCTGCTGCTGGTGAACTGGGAGACTGCTGTGATGTAAAGGCAGCTGCTGGCCTTTATCTTCCCAAGAGATCCTGCCCTTGATTTGTATTAGCAGAAAGACATTTTCCTCAGACTGCAAAGGTAAACCTCCTTCACTTCATAGCTGTAGAGATGTGGCTACTCTGCTCAAAGACTTTTGGCCAGACAAAAATCCTTAACCGACTTGAAACCTTCGGCTTTGAACTCATCTACACTTTTTCACAGCATATGTTATAAACCAACTGGCAGTTGGAAATACTCATAAACACTCATTGCTGCACTTGTTATCAAAAAAAAAAAAAAAAAGCTCCCACTGTAATTAACGGACTGATGGAAAAAAACCTGAAAATTATGAAAAGGAGTGTTTTTTTTTCCCCCCCCATCTTGGTGATCCAAGTGTAGTAAGTTAATGCTTCTTATCCAGGAGTGAAGAAATTGAACCTTATGTCTAGTCAAAAAAAAGTGCCAGCACAGTTTAATTGGTCTGGCTGAGTCTTAAATCTTTTTTTGCTATGGTGGCACCTGGCACCTCTGCCATAGTCAGATTGATTTTTCTCCTTTAGTGGTAAGCTCCTGTCTCTTCAGTTCACACTAGTCTGCATCAGTCAGAAAGGTGGAAAAAAAGACGTCAACCCTGATGTGCCTTAGGGCTCCACCCAAAGACAAATCTTAAACTGCTTGGCACTGTTGCAAAATACAAGGCTATCTGCTGTGACGATAGCAATGGTGATAATAATAGCAGCAATATTAACTGAGCAATTGCTGGTAGGTAGGTTTTGTATAGCCCGCTTGAATCATACAAAGCCTGTCCAGTGGAGAGAGAGACAGGCAGTTGCAGCAATGTTTAATGCTCATCTCAACCTATCTCACTGTCTAGAGGTGCAGGAAGATGAAAAACGTGAGTGTGGCCAGGAGAATGAAAGAACATCCAGGATAAAGAGGGAAAGCTGTGAGTTAGTGCACTCTTCAAAGACCAGTTGTTTGATCAAGTGCTGCCTCACAAGTTCAAGATGTTCCCTTGTACCTCCTGTACCAAAGTTTGATTGCATTGGTTGTCTTCCTGCCTGCCCCCAGCAATGAGCTCATACTCCTTACCCAGCTTTCAGGTGTATAAAACACAATTATTAAAATGGTAACATGAGAGAACAGCAGCTTTTGCTAAGAGCTGTAGTTTAATGAATTGCTTAGCACTGCATCTGCAGAGGCTTTTATTCATTTTACTTCAGTGAGTTTAGTGTGGTCAGCAACATTCATTGTATGTGTGAATCTGAGCCCATTCACCTCCCTGGGAAACCTGCACCTGAGGGCTGAGGTAGGCAGTGGTGCTTGACAGCTTCCTTCCTCATGTTGTCTTTTTTCTCTTTTATTCTCACCATGACTTTGGTGATGTCATGGACACATTGGCCTCTTCCAGCTCTTTTTACTAACAGGTATAAATCCAGTGACAAATCCCCGGGGCTTTGGCTCCCGTATTAACTCTGGCCAGTGCTGTGAGCAGTCCTGAGGCAGAGGACACAGCAGTACTGCCCCCTTCCCGTGCTATGTCAGAAGCCTGCACTCACATTATCAAAACTGCGTGTCACTGCCTTCCTCTAGCCTCCAAGGCATGAGATAAAGTGCGATCAGTTCTGTCTTGGGAACCTATTTGTACAGTCCCTGGCTTTGTGGCATTAAACTGCCGGGAGGAGTTTGGGAAGCTACAACCTGGCATCCTTTGCAGGACAGGAAATCCCCTGGAGTGTGTGTTACCTTTCCCACTATTTATTTCTGATCAGCAGAGCTGATCCAAATATTCCCTCTGAATATTGTCTCTAACTAAAATTTTATAATCTCACAGAAATCTTAAAAAGGTTTCTGATAACCACTGAAAACTTCTTTTATTGATCACTTTGATTTTCGATTTGTTTTCATGTTTCGAGTGTTTCGTTAAATCAAGTGTCTTCATTTGAATGAGTTGTAAGAATGGAATATCTACAATTCAATAATCCTATTTTTATTAAAATCCTATCTTTTTAAACAAAAGTCTTCCATTCCATAGAAATCTCAACAAATGAAATTTGTCCAAATCAGGAAGAACAGATATCTTGGAAAATTTTGAGATTTTTTTTTCTCTAATTCTCTTGGGAATGTCGGGAATGAGTGAGCAAGCAAAACCACAGGGCTGATCACACGACCTTTTGCTGCCTTTCACATTTGTTACAGTGGCTGCCATTGTTCCCAGAAGATATTTTCTCTCTTTCCATCTCTTTTACCAACACAGTAGGTCTGGAGAGGGGAGGAGAGGTACAAGAGGAACGTGGGTTGCTTGGCAGTCATACAGGGTGACAAAGGAAGAAATGTTTTTTTTTTTCTCAAAATCAAGCATGCTTGTCAATCAGTCTTTTGGGACTTTACAGTTACTACTCTATTCAATTTTGTAAAAACTTACTGTTGAAGGTGAATAACCTATTTATCTGCTCATGTTCTTCAGGAATTGATATAAATATCTGCAAATTTAGAGAGGTCTTATTATCAGAAAATGTAATGAAACATTTATCCTTTGTTACAATTCAGTGAGACTGAACAGGAGGAAACAATATTATACAGCTGGAAGTAAATAGGCACCTAAGGGAAAAGTGAAAAGATCTTTTGGAGTTATAGCCAAGAACAGACCTTGCCAAAAGTATTTCCCAAGGTTTTGATCTGCAGGGTACTTAAGTATGCTTCATATCTGGAGATCAAACACAAGAGAACAAGGTAATCAACATGAAAGAATCAGTTCATTCCAGCAAAAGTTTCAGGGTTGAGATACTGCCCTGACTCAAATCAGTGTGTGCCTAGGATTTCATCATGGTGCTCAGCAGCCTTCCTCTTGAGGCTGATGACTGCTTCAGATGATCAAAAGCAGAACTCTAAAATTAGAAATGATAGTTACATTTTTTTCTTCTCCCAATCAGCTGCTTCCATGCTGGCTGTTCATTTACACCATTCCAAGACCAAATGGACAATCTGAACAAGAACATATTAATAGCCATTGTCTTCAAATTTGCTTGGAAATGCAAAAGGCTCTTTCTTCATGGTCCTGAAGCAGTTCTCAGGAGTGTTCAGAAATAGTATCTCCACTTTGGAAGAGGGGAGATGTTCAGTGAGCTAATTCTGCTTTGGGAATGCTCTGGCCTGGATAAATGTCTGCTGTGCTCTTTGTCTAGCATCATCCCTTTTGTTCTGCAAAGCATTGTGGTCAAGACTGTGGACATAGGGGACATCAAACGCTGCACAGTGCAGCTCATCATCTGCTTTCTTGGTGCCTTGAGTAACGCACAGTCATTCTTTGGTGTCTGTGCTGAGTCTGGAGACCCAGGAATTCCACAGCATCTTAGAATCATAAAATAGAATCATAGAACTGTTTGAGTTGGAAAGGACCTTTAAAGGTAATCTAGTCCAGCTCCCCTACAATGAACAAGGACATCTACAGCCAGATGAGGGTGCTCAGAGCCCCATCCAGCCTGACCTTGAATGACTCCAGGGCATCCCCCACATCGCTGGGCAACCTGTTCCTGTGCTTCATCATCTTTACTGTAAAAAACCTTTCCTTAAATCCAGCCTAAATCTCCCCTCTTTTAGTTTGAAACCATTTCTCCTTGTCCTATCACCACAGATCCTGCTAAAGAGTCTGTCCCCCTCTTTCTTGTAGCCCCCTTTTAGATACTGAAAGGCAGCTATCAGGTTACCTCGGAGCCTTCTCTTCTCCAGGCTGAACAGCCCCAGCTCTCAGCCCTTCCTTTTAGGGGAGATGTTGCATCCCCTGGATCATTTTTGTGGCCCTCCTTTGGACATGCTCCAACAGGTCCATGTATCTCCTGTGCTGAGGACTCCACATCTGGATGGATTTGCAGGTGTCTTGCTTCTCTATTAAATTGTTGGAATACACTGTTGTTTGAAGCTTTGCTGGACACATCAGTGTTAATTGCCCTTCTGCTGGGGATGCAGCAGCAGCAGGGCCAGTGTTACACAACAGCTTTGTGATCCTGTGATTCCTCTGGCCATGAAGATCATGATTACTGCAAAGGATAATATGTGTAGGCCTGCAAGTCAGAAGGAATGATGAGAAAAAATTGTGGGCATCTATCTCTGCTTGCCACTGGGCTAGGAAAGGAGCAATGCTGACAGTGGAGGTCTATGGAGGCATGCACAGAATTTGGAAGTGCCTTTTTTCTGTGCCCTAACGCAGTTCGCAAGGGTACAATGTGCAAAATGAAGCTCTTCTACTGAAAGGTTTGTTTGTGTTCAAACCAGATTTTTTTGATGTCTAATCAGCTACAAGGATTTTTATTATCACGTTTCAAATACAGTAGGGTCTCAAACCTGTCTTTTAGGGAGCTTACTTTTTAGCATCTGAGTTACTGCTTGAATTTGAATATCTAAAGACTTAGGGGTGAGGGAACAGCTGCTGTTGTGGAGAGCTAAGCAATGTATTGGTGAGAAAGGTATAAAAGATGGATAGTAGGTTATTACCAAACACTGTTTAAAATGTTTGTAGAGTGTCATTATTCAGAAGATGAAGCTGTCCAACAAAATGTGTAATTCCTTTTCCCCACCATCCCTGAAATCGATATAGACACTTACTCCAAAATTTTAGTTTAGCTAGCATTTCTCGTCTTTCTCATGAACTTTGCTCTCTGATTTCTTGCCGTTTTGCATATTGTTTTGACTGGTACTGTGAAACTGTAACTGCTCCATTTAAGTCATATATTTTCCTTCACCAAATGGTTTTAATCTTTTCCACCTCTTTCAGTAAGCTTTCTGAAAGAAACTTTGCAATAAAATTAGAGTGATTTTCTTTGCCAACATTCAGAACTTCACCTCATGACCACAATAATTTATGCTAATAACCCTAATTTTCTGTGTTAAAATTAAGAACAATGAAATGCATTGTTACAGTTTAAAAAAATGCAAAGGAGGACAAGGAACATAAGTGAAAGAGATTGCTGGCAAAATAGTAGGGAAATCAGGTAGAGGGGTAGGTGAACTTAGGGGTCTAAGTCTAGCACCTAGAACCAAGAGATGTTGAGACAGAAAGAAAAAGAAATTCAACCTAAGGGCTGGGGAGCTGTTGTATTCTGACCATTCCTGAAATGGTGATGATACAGCTTAGAATAGAAGTCATTTATTCTTAACCCTGTTTAAATTGCATGTCAGTCAATGTACATCCTGGAGCACAACAATCTAATCTACTTTAATCAGTTGCCTTGCAGAAACACTTGGGTGTGAGAAATCCTGATCCCTTTTTTTGCTTTCATCTACATCCCCTTAAGAAGTAATTTGAGAGCATAAACATCTCTTCTTTGAAGAGCATTAAAAATTCTGGTGAAAAACTGTAACCCGAGCAAGGCTTATTTGGAAAGAGAGAGTAAGGTCTGCTGAGATGTTTTGAAAGACTGGAACTGCTAACATAAATATCAAAGGGAGATATTTGTAAGAATTGGGAAAGGATAAGGGGTAAATATGACAATTCAGTAGGGTGAAAGCAAAAAGACAATAAATCAGTCAGAGGGGCTGTAGTGAAGAGTGGGAACAGCTTTATACAATATTTGCCTAGTTGATAGCATCGTTTACTGTATAAATAAGCACCTATGTGAACATTTTATTGTTTTCTGAACACATTTTCCACAGCTGGCAAGCGTGTTTGTTTACATACGTATAAGCTGTTCTGCAAATGCTACTCTCAAGCAGCCTGTGTGTCAGAATTATAAATGCACCCTGTTACAAATTTATTTGTAAAATTACCCGTATGAACCTAAAGTTATATGCCTAGCTTTGTAGCTTATTTTTTTGACAGTTATAAATGTGCTGATTTTTTTTTTTTTTTTCCCCTTACTGTTTCATTTTTCATGTTTTATTTTTAGGCAGAGGGAATTCCCAGAGTGTCATCTGGTGCACCCTACTGGCCAGACACAACTTCACCACACTTGACAGTCTTGCTGGCTAAAGTAGGTTGAAAACCTTTAGAATACTTTCCTGAGTTGAAAAAGGTTCTTTATTTTTTGTAATTTAATGCAGCTTTAGAGGAGGGATTTGAACCATGTTGTTTGCAATTCAGAAACCACAGTAACAGCAAAGCTATGGGCTGTTTGGGAAACTTCTCTTTCCCTCTTGTTCTTGTTCTTTCCTGTTAGTAGATTTGCATTTAGTGTTGCAGGTCTCCCATAAGAAGGGGAGAGATGCCAGAACCCTGTTGTTTCAATGCCATAGCCATATTCTGACACTAAAAGATGCAGAAGTGCCTCAGAAACCACTTCCCTGTTAAAGGTGGGTGTTATTTTAGTTCTTGCTGAGTTAGTATTCTTGCTTCTTACTTGCACTCTTACCTGCAGTTAGCGGAGTGGGAAATGGAAAAGGGGCTGTAAAAGCTGGAAATAATTGATATATCCTTTAGATAGGGCGATATCTGGTTGGACTTTTGCCACTTGATCCTAAAGGCTCGTCATTTACTTCACAGCGGCCTGATGTAGTTCACAGTGCAGGGCTGTGCAGAGCTGACCTCACCTCATATCCACAAGGAGCAGAAGCATGGCCCTCCAAAATGAGAAGCAGGAGGTTCTGCTTCTTCAGCTGAGTCACCAACCCTCACGGTGGGGGCTGCAGTAACGTCAGCTGTGAGTACTACAGAACAAATCCAGAAACACTCACCCACCACTGCTTTTTTGGGTGCTTGAGAGATGTGCATTGGTATCAGGAAAGCCATGGGAGCAGATCTTTGCAAGAGTGTTGTCCTTTGAAACCAGAGGGATTTTTTGAGTAAACAAATAAGGAAAACTGCATATTGAAATGATCCATAATATGTTTTCAAAACCAGTGTTATTTTGAGTTCTTGCTGATACAATATGACGGAGTTAGATTGACACCATGTCTTGTTGGAAATGTCTTGGTGATGCTTCTGCCCTCAAAGTAATCTTCATGGTAGAATGAATGTGAATAGCGAAGGTGTAGTGACATTTTTTTGGCTGATATTTTGGAATCTGCCTTGGCAGAGACATATCTACTCCGTTTTGTATCTCAGTGTGGTGATGCTTCCAAGGGGAATTAGGGTGCCCTTGATTTGATCTTTCTTCTAAATTTTGGTTTGGTTAATTATTCCCATTTCCTTTCATGAGATGCATTATTCTTCATTTCCTCTCATAATGTCTAGCACAGAGTTTACAAGACACTACATAAGCAGTTGTGTTTCATACTAGAAGTAGCTGTACTTTTGGATCCCTTAAGGTGGAAACTACTATGTAAGTATAAGATGATATTATTTGCTCAATAAAACTTTAAACAGAATAATAACAATAATTAATATAAATAATAGCAAATATTTATACTTAGCATTTTGCACTGTGTTACTTCTCATTAAAGGGATAAATATAGTGAAGTAGAGAAGCTCTGAAAATTCAGAAAGGATTGTTCTCATGTGATCAGATTTGGGAGTGACTTTTCTGACGAACAACGTAAGGTAATCATATCCATCTGTGATTGATGCATGCAAAGTGATACTGAATGACGATGTTGCTGTAGCTAAAGCCACAGTTTCTTAACTTAATCTTTAATATTTTTGTATTTCATGACTTTGAGCAATGTTGGAAGGTATGACAGGTGATGTGCTGGACGTTTCAGCAATAAGCAAGTTCTCTTGCTGCTCTCACTCTACATTTGGTGTACGAAGGAAAAGTGAATATATGATGGCCTAAATTTTCTTTCAGTATTTCCAAGTATATAAATGCAAAATATCTGTAAAGGAAAAAAATAGGAAAATGTCTACTTTTAGCAGAGAGTTGACCTGGTTGCACCTTCAGCAGAGGTAACCCAAAGCGGACAAAGCTCAAAACAAGTGACTGTCATACAAACATGTTTTAGAAATTGTACTAGTAATAATGACATTAATATTCCTTATGCCAAAATTGGCATTATATGACGCCCTCCTCTCATATCTCAGGCAGCTGCATGCTAAAAAGCTGTCTCCAACAGAATTAAATGGAGCAGCTGAAAATGGTAAATGTTGCTGCCATTGTAGCTATTACCAGTTATTACCATTACCAGTGGCAGAGTAATACCTTTATCCTTGGTAGCTTCAGTAGGTTTTCAAATCACAGCATCCAGTCTTTCTACTATTATGGACTTCTTCCAGGCTTCTTCTAGAATTTTAACATAACTTTGCCAGCCCAAGCAGTCTGAGAGACAGCCCTCTCTGGTGAGAGCTGATAATGACTGAGTGGAAGATGGGATCAATATCAAAGCAGCAAAGGAGAACATAGAGGGCTGCATAAGTGTGCAGAGGTTAAGAGGAAGTAGGAATTAAATAGTGAAAACTCCAAAGCTTAAGACAACAAGGCTACATTCGATGCACTGCAGAAGTACACTGAGTATACTGCCTTCTGATCTAATATATAGTTTCAGTGGAGTGCCTTTTTATGTAGATCACTCTGAAAGTAATGCCTCTTATTTATTTCCATGGAAACTAGACAGATACAAAGAGCACAATAACACTTTGTTAGGGCAAATTCTCAGCTACAAAATGCTGTTTTTCAACACAATCACCACCACGAGCTGTGTATTTTTGCTAGCAATGATCAAGAGCTGGCATGCTGTGCTCGTAAAAATCTGCACTAGCAGACGTGACCCACTGTCACTGTTGTGGCTGCTGAAATGCACCACCCACTGCCTCTCTGTGCTCAGAGCCACTGTTTGGTGTCCATCAATGTTCAGCAAGTGTTGATGAATGTCAATGGGTGCAATTTTTTCTGTATGGAGGAAATAAATTCCACACCTTCGCTTCATCCACACTTCGACATCAGATGCCATTTGGTCAGACCTCCCCTCTGCTGCCATCTGTGACATGGCAACAAAATGGAACCGCTGGTGTCATGGACCAACATAATGAAATAGGAGGCATTACTTTTGGAACAGCCCAACCATTTCCCCCCCTCCCCCCCCACCACTACCCCTTGGAAAACATGATTTTCAGTAAACTTGAAAATATCCTCTGCTCTTTGGGATGTGAAGATCATTTAGCTGCAGTTCAGAAATTTCAGAACAGTTTCAGCTAACAAACAGCAATTTCCTCATCTTCTCATCCAAAAGTGATGCAGATGTTTGATACCTTTGTGCCTACTGCATGTATCAGAAACACTAAACATTTCATCTCCTTGATTTCTCTTCAGTGCCACCTACTTTCTGGAAAATGTGGAAGCCTTGCATTTACCACTTCAGATTCTCTGCCAAGTTCCTTTCAATTATATTTTGCTCCCTTTTTGTCTCACACGTTTATTACATGGTGACAAATGCAGTTTTCTTCTGACACCACATAATAGATGTGTGAAACACACACGCATGTTCTGGTAAGAGACTGCTCTTTATTTCCTGGCTCCAGTTGCAAAACATGAGTCAGGGTTAAGAAGGTTGTGCTTCTGTCAGAGAAGTGTAATCTGCATCCTCAAACTCTCCTAGCTTTTACAGTAGTGGGGGAAAATGGCAAATCTGGTTCTTCTATTTCTCTGCTCACTATTTCCTCCTGCCCAAGCACATCCTTTCTTCATTTCCGAATCACCATTCACTTGTATTGTTTATGTTTACTCAGTTCAGAGTCTGATGCTGTCATTAACAGGAAAAACATCCCTCCAGCTCCAAAACCAAGTATATCACTGCTCTGACTGCAGTAGGTACATCATTTTTAGACAAAACACCCTCCTACTGTTCTGGCTTTAATGCAAAGAAAAACATTACAAGACAATTTACTGTGAATTCCAAACAGTATTTTCTCTGCGTAGACTGATATCTTATGTTCTGCTGTATAATTATAGCTAATGACCAAACAGGCTCTCTACAAGACTTTGGTGACATAATATGCCTGATTTATCTATATTAGCTTTAAGCGTTCTGTACAATTCTGCTCTGTGTAGGGGACATAAGTGAAATACAAAATCAGACAGATCTTTCGTGAACTAAAATGGAACAAACCCCAAGTAACAAGTTAAAGCAAAAGCAAGCAAACAAACAAGCAAAAAGAGAAAGCTGAACATATCATCATTTCTGACTGGATCCAAACAGGCTAGGAGTTTAATGTGGCAGGCAGTTATTCTGCAGTTACCCATGGGTGATTGGAAGCAGCAGAAACTATGGCACTTCCATGTTAATCCTAAACAGAGTTTTGAATTGATTTTTTCTTTTCTAAAACATTTTATCCCACAGGGTCCTAGTGGTTGAGTTGCTCCTGCAATAGAATGACAAATAACTGGGTGACATGCTGTGAAAAATTTAGAAAATGAGAAATGCTATCCCATTTTCCAAGCAGAGCAGAAACAACACTAATTTCATTAGGCAAGATGGAACAGACAATTAAACTGGGCACGCTTTTAATTTCAAAGCTAACCAGATAACTGACGCCTTTTGCAAATGTATTGACTATTGAAATGATTCCTTTAAATTGAAGCAAAATCACTGATTTTCCTTTCTAAAATTAAAGCATTTACCTTACACAAAGTATAAGAAATGTTACCTGTTGCCTCCACCATTCCTTCTAGGATTACAACAATTTCTAGCTCCTCTTTGGGCAACTGGGCTTTGGAAATCTCCCAGAAAGGACTCTGCTGGTTAATTTCATGGCTGATGATCAGTGGTGAAACCAAAAAGAGACGATCATCCCCTGTGTAATAACCTACGTTGATATCTGTCTGGTTGAGCGGTATAAATTCCCCCTCCTTTGTCTGTTTGGATTTGATCAACTTGGCTCGTATTGATGCCTCTACAATGTGTGAATTCCTAAGGTCTCCTACTCGGAACATCAGACACAGCTTTCCATCCCGCATGGAAATAACTGCATTTGTAGAAAAAACCAAGGTTTCTGCCCTCTTCTTGGGTTGGGATATTTTCACAAACATGCAGCCAACCATGAAAGCGTTGACGATAGAACCTAAAACAGATTGAACTAAAAGCAGAATAATTCCCTCGGGACACTTGTCCGTGATGACCCGGTAACCATACCCAATGGTAGTTTCTGTCTCGATTGAGAATAAAAAGGCTGAGACAAACCCATTGAGGTTGCTGACGCATGGGGTCCACGTGCTGTCCCCTATATGATCCATATCTCCTCGCATGTAGGCAATTAGCCACCAGATCATTCCAAAGAAGAGCCAAGTCACAGTGTAAACCATGACAAAAATCAGCAAGTTGAACCTCCACTTCAGATCGACTAAAGTAGTGAAGATGTCAGTCAAGTAACGGTAGGTCTCTCTGACATTCCCATGGTGGACGTTGCATTTTCCGTCTTTCCTAACGTACCTCTGGATTTTTCTCTTGGCACATTCTTTGTTTAGATTTTTTGGTAGATCCTCTCTAGCTTGTTTGGGCAACTTTGGCTGATGAATAGTGACAGGGCTCTCTATGTCCTGCTCCATTGAGTCTTCTTCCAGTACGTTAGCTGCCATTAAAAAAAAAAAAAAAAAAAAAAAAAAAAGAAAAAGGCAGGCATTATTTTTCTTATTATTTCTCCAAGTTAACACAAAGCTTCTTCCTGTATTACCAAAATGATATCACTATTAATAAATAAAATTATAGTCTCTGTTCTTTGCTCATCTATTAGAAGCATAACGCAGAAGTCAAATAATGTCAAACATCCTCAATTTGTTACTAAATAGAAATACTTTGATGGAAAATGCACGTTTCCTATCTATCAGATCATCAAATCTACACCCATATTTAAATTCTGCAAGATGTATTCAAATAAATCTTTCTTCCCTCTGCCCCCCTTTACAGTTTAATAAATGAGTTTTTTTATGCACCAAGAAAGATCTTCTGGGAGATAGCAGATATAAATGAGGAAATGGATTTGCTTGGGGGTTTCAGACAAAATGAACAGAGAAAATGAGCAATTGTTGAGCTATTTTTTTTCTATCAATTGCATTGCTATGGGGAAAGTATTAAATAAGCTTCAGAGGTTTAAAAAAACAAATATTTTTCAGAATAAGCCAGTCCTACTCCAGTTTAAGGAAAGGCAGGCTTTCATGTAATATATACCAAGACCAATTCAAGTGCATTTCTACAGAAAAATCAGTGTCTTGCTGATACTGAGACAGGGAACTGTGTGTCCTTCTCCCAGAAATGTAAAGCATACAGTACTTCAGAACATGATTTCATTTGAATTCGTTATGCCTGTGCACCTTTCTCTCTAATGTCAAGAACCTACAGAGTGTCTCCCAGTAGATGTCTTACAAGAATATGAAAACAACAGTAACTGTCTTTTTTCCTTCTTGCTTCCCAGCCTTTAGAGATAAATAGCTTCATTAGTTTATGAGGTTTTGTTTACATGCAAGAAAGAAGATAGACAGATTTTACTGAGGAGGAGAGCAGTCTCCTCCATGAAGCTGAGGGCCTTGGTGAGGTTTGGGGTAACCGTTATCTTTTTACTAGAAGTTCTTCTGCACTCTGGGACTTCTTTATGTGGAAATTTCTGCTCTTGGACTCCAAATTTTCTCCCTTCTGGCTAAGTGCTATTATTCTGTTGTCAGGCTGTGAGGGGAAAAGGCTCCTCCTGACTGTGCCTTGGCGTCTGTCTCCATATCTCCAGTTTATGGAGATGCTCTTTCTGAACAGTCAGAGCGTTGACCTTCATGTTGTCAGCGCACTCAGCAATGGTCACAGCTTACAGTTATATTCTGTGTTAACTGCTGTGCAGCTTCCACAGTGGGCTGCCCAGTCCTGCTGCTGGTGGTGAGTTTCAAGCAGAGATCCAGGCACAAGGAGCTTTGTTTTGAGAAGTGCCTCAATTCCCTGAGCTCCTGTTGCCTCTGACCACCTTTGGCCCTGCTGAGTAACAAACATATGAACATACCAAATCTGTATGACCCAGTGGTCAGGTCTCTGGCACCCCACAGGCTTGGATGTCTCTGTTTGGCACTGTCCTGGGCAACAGACCTGAAGCCTTTAAATGTGGAGGAGCTACTGGGGAAGGCCTGGAGTCTTGTCTGGAGAGGAGACTTGCACAAGGGGCTGCTCTGTGTCACTCAAAGAATGTTTTGGTCTGTCAGTCTTAGCAGCAAGTATCATGTGGCAGACTGTTTGTGGAATCCCAGGATACCTGTAACTCATGCAAGAGGTGCAGCTTCATCCCTGTGGAGAAAGATCACAGGCCCCTAAAAATTTTAGGGATGACTGAAACGCCCAGGAAAGAAATGGGGTGTAGACTGGTTGTCATTCTTCCTGGCCTGCTTCACTGACAGCCAAGCCTCTGTTCAGACTTGTAGCCTTTTCTGTGTTAAAAGACAGGCTCAAAGGCTGACAGTAGCATGGAAACCTTGAAGCAGTTCTGTATTTTAAACTGTGCACTCCATCCCGTGTCACTTCTTTAGTTTGCTATGGTGTCTTGAGAATATTATTCAGGCTGATTGTAGTGGCAGCACTTAAAGTCATGTCCCAAACCAGTCAGTTCTGGATGAACTTATCCCAGTTGGTGACAGTGTGCCTACTTGGATTATCACTAATGCTATATAATGTATGACGAAATAAACACAATAAGAAGGCCTTAAAGGAACCTTGAGAGGAGGACTTAAGAAAAAGGCAGAAAATTTGAAGTTAGGGCTTTACACTTTATGCTTAACTCCATTATGCCTAAGGAAATTTCAGTCCAGAGGAGCTATCACATCACTGCAGTAATAGAACCCTCAAATGCTCACGAACAGCCTAGAAAGGCTCTGGCTTGTGAGAATTTAATGCAATGTATGTTAGGTGAGTAATGCTGCTTTAATGTGGTTCATTATGTTTAATGCATTGTGAATATTTTGCTTTCCCCTCCCTGATAGAGGCTGGCAGAAACACAAAGATAGGGTACAGGTGTTCCCTGCTGCCTTTGAGAATATACCTGCTACTAAAGGCAGTCATGCCCTAGACCTCCCACCTGAATGTCTCTTGCCAGATGCTGCAAAGCATATTAAAAACCTTAACAGGACTGGGTACACAGCCACTAATTTTATTAGTGGCGTCAGGAGAAATCCAAAGGGACGTACTCACTCAGCGACGGCTACCAGTCATATACTGCACCCATCTAGCCTGCTTTGTGAGTTTATTTCTCACAGAAGTACTTACTAGCGATGAAGCATGTTTTATTCATACAGCAAATTTTACCAACGCTTTCAAAATGCTTTGTGCTGATGAAGACCTTGTGCATCATAACCAACAGTGCTCACTTTTTACAGTGCCACAGACAGAGCTAAGGGCCATGTTTTCTCAAGCAGCCATTGGTTTTGTAGCAGCACTAAGGAGCCACTGTGCTCCCCAGCATGTGATGGTGGGCTCATTCTGTCACTGTTAGTAGTCTAAAGTGTGGGAATTTTCCTCAACCTTAGGAGGGGACACCAGAGCTGAATCCTGCCTGGATATGCAGAAGGGCAGCTTTTAACAACCAAATCTGATCACTGCATTGAATCTAACTTTCTCTCAGCATACCACCCTGCTAACACTCTTGCAGACACTGTAATCCCCCCAGAGGCATCTGGCTGATTTGTAAACTCTTCAGGCTGTTTCCAGTGCTGTAATTTCTCAGCTCTCAGGCAGTCTCTGAGAAGAAATATTAAGGCCAATTTTTTAGGTTTTTTTTCCCCCCTCTTTGGCGAGATTCCCTTTTGCTCTCTCCCTCACCCCCTACAATAAGACATGAAGAATACCTGTACGGGGAGATTTCCACATTAGACCCTCACCCAGTCTGAGTTCTCACCCTGGAGTGAACCCCGGGAGCAGCAGTTCCTGAAATAAGTGATCCAAGGACTGTGCATCTGTGGGTTTCCATGGAAATGCTTGACGAATAAGTTTTAAACACATGGCAGGATCCCTGTTCACCAGTGAGGCTGAGGAGCTGCCACATACTGATGGTGTTTTTGCCACAAAATGCTTTGACTAATTATATTTTTACTTGATATCAACCCAATTAGCTTATGCTGTTTGTTTCATTTAATTTTCTTTTTGGTTACATAATGGCTGTCATAGTTCCAGGAACAGGGGAGCGAGTAGCAGCTATCTTCCTTGTGAGCTATTTTTACTCTCTCTGTTTTTCTTCACAACAAAAATATATACACATTATTAATCTGCACAAAAGAAAAAAAAAACTTTTGAACACTTCCCCCTCTCCCAGTAAACACTACGTTCGTTTGAACACGATAGTCAGGTATCAATACTGTACCAGTTTGGAGTACTGTGTTCAAAATACTTGTTCCAGAAAGTCCTTTAGGCAAATACGTAAAACACTTACGGGATTTCTGGGACTTACTTGATTTTTCAGTAGATAACAAGAAAGACTTCTCCAAAAATATTCCCTGAATAGTTCACTTGTGTTTCATCATAGCAGTACATACTGGCTGCATTAGTAAACTAGATGTGCCCAGGCCTATTCTTTAGCATGGAAGCTAAATTGAAAGGTACAGCCCACACTTGTACTATTCATCTCCAACTGTTTTCAAAGCAGTGTAGGCTCCTACAGTTTGCTCATTGGAAACAGTGTATGTCCCATACTAACACCTGAAATGTAGCCAGGAACTGTAATTAGTATTATTGCTACAGTTATGTAGCTGTAACTGTAGTTATGCACTGGCCAAAACCATGGCAGGGGTTTTCCTAGGAATCTTACCATACAGGTAGTGGGGTGCTTGCACTCAGGAACATTTTATTTTCTAGTAAAAATGCAACCAATGATAGTATTCCAGTCTTGTGTAATCTAGGACAGTCTTGGAAAGGCACAATCCAATGTTTCCAAGCACGTATTTTTATTTAGATTCCGTGAAAGTACATGAGTCAGGTATCAACAATAAACTATGAGCTGTGCTTCTGCTCTCATGACCTTTGTGGCTGTGAACACAGCACATTACTATAATTCCTAAGTGATCGTTTTGTAATCAATAACATAAGTTTTTGTATTGTGGTAGTCCTTCAGAGATCCTTTTGTGGTGCTGTACAAGTGCAAACCAAAAGGAAGTATGCAAAGGGCATACTTGTCTGAATTAAATACTCTTAGCCTATTTTGGCTGTACACTGTATTGGAGTTGGAGGAGCACCTACAAAATAATTAGGTGTTTCAACACAGAACATCACAAGTTGTAACCTATCATTTTCTAATAGAAGCTGATGTAGGGAATGCAGTGAAAGTTTCACGATAATTTACTAGACCGATTTTATCTCTTCTAACATAGTTGTGAACTATTTTTGTGCAAAATTATTAAAATAGGACTAATTTCAAAAAAATCCATTGCAACCTGCGAGTCACTCTCATGGAATTCATTGCACAAACACAAATGTTGTGAAGATGTTGTTTTGATGATGATTTCGGTCTGCAAGTTGTTCCCCACTTTCCTGTTAGGATGAGTGCAGCTTTTGGATTAAGCAGAGGTTTGCATTGGTAAGGTCCAAGACTGCCCTCCGTAGAATCACAGAATCATTAAGGTTGGAAAAGAACTCTAAGATCATCTAGTCCAACTGTCAACCCTTCACCACCATGCCCACTGACCATGTCCCTCAGTGCCACATCTTTTGTGAATAGTCTTCACCTTTCATTTGCTGTGATCACAATTTTTCCTGACACTGAAGTTGTCTACGGAATATTTGGTGATACCACACAGATATTTCTGTTCCTCACTGCCTCTGGGAGGTTATTAGTCTTTGACACCAGGAGAAGAAGTCACAGTACTGCACAGTGCAAGAGATTTTCCGCCATGTTCAATACTTTGTTCTAAGTCCCTGTCTTTTTATTTCTTTTCTTGTGTATGATGCAAGGAGAAGTCAGACAGAGAAAGCAGACAGGGAGCTTTTGAAATGCTTTGCCTGATCTCTGGCTTGTTTTAGCCACTGTTTCAGAGCTTTGTAGAATCTCAGCCTGATGAGCATTGAGGGCACATGAACAGATACTCTCAGAATAGAGGAGGATTTGCTTCTTTGATGAACTCAGCATGTATCCCGCTCAGTGAAACCAGGTAAGCTGTACTGTGAGAAACTGTGTATTATCAACGTATGTGAGAAGAAAGAGTCTTATTTACAGGAAAAAAAAAAAAAAAAAAGGGAACCTTTTGTGATCAGCAAACAATTGTAAGCAATCATTATCACAAAATGCAGATTTTCCTCAGAAAATGAAAGAAATTAGGATCTGGTCCTGTGCTGCTGAAATCAATGAAAGATTGCCTATTCATTCAGCTGGGGACATTGTCTAGCTCTCATTTTGAAATGCTGAAGTATTCAATAAACACTGACTTGTCAAATTTCTTCAAGTATCAAATTACTTATTTGCACCCATAGAATCATAAATATAAATTCAGAGACAGCATGAGTGTGATTTAAATTTATTTCAGCTGCATTTTTCACTAGAAAAGAAATGCAAATTGAAGTATACTTATGATTAGAAAAGTGGATGTAAGGATGACACCTTGTTTTTTCACACTACCTGCTTCATCATTGCCTTCTAATCCAACTCAATAAAAATTATTTTCTACTATTTTTGTTTCTTTTAAACCTGTACAGCTGAAAAAAAAAATGTCAGTCTGAATAACACTTTGACTCAGTGTAGTACAAATATTTTCATGAATTCCTGATTCTTGGCCCTTTGGATATGGAGGATGGAACATGATGCTGATATGTAAATTTAAAAAACATGACTCCATTTTTGGTAATCATTTGACCTTGTAGTTTTTCTTTTGGATTCTAACCAATTTAAACACAGAATTTACCGCTCAAGGCTCCAGAATGCTGTTTTTACATCTGCTTTGCTGCATGTAGATTCATTTAAAGCACAGGCAAGTCTAGGCTGTACTACATGTGTGGGGAACTCTAAAAAGGCTACAAACTCTGAACCTGCATAGATGTCTGGAGCCTGCTGATTATCAACATTGTCTGCCTTTCATTAAGCTATGGAACTTGTTTACTACCTGAAATCTGAGTGCTTGGAGTCAGAGTTAATTCAGACTCATCTCTTGTGCAAACGCCTGGCAACAAAAACAGATTTCTAGAATAAGGAGAGTTTGCTGTGATATATCTTTTCTCCTGTCTGATTAATACAGTTATACATAACTTCTACCAGATTCAACTTACAACTCCCTCTGATCCTATGTGGCTGATGATCTATCATCTTTGCCTAGTGCTCACTACCTTTTCATGCTTACCCTTCCCACTTGTGTAGCAGAGGAAGAGTAGACAATGGAAGGCTACCAGAAAGTGAAAATCAAAATGACTGATCATAATAAGTGTACAAAGCTAGCATTGAAATCAGAGTATTCATAGCAATATACAAAGAAGTCAGAACTGTTTGTTTCAAAAAAATCAGACCTCGGTTTCCCTTGCTACAGTGTTCCTGACCTATTTACAGCCAATGCAGAAAATGGCCTCCTCAGAAGCTGTATTTCCTTTGAGAAGGTGAGAAAGATAGAAAGAAAGCATTTGTGCACTTGGAAAACGCATACTATCACCAAAGCTGCTGCAAGCAGTGAAGCAAGGTCAGTGGCAGAGAGAATGTAGGTGTCCCTCCCTGAATCAAGCTACCATGCAACACCAGACCTTGTCTCATTTCTACTACTCGCACGTGGTAAAGCTACTGACAGCTGCTGTAGAAGAGATAATAGGGATTATTAATGATTCTCATAGCTGACAGGCCTTAACAGTTGCAAATGCGGGCCACATGCTTCTCATCAGATGCACGTCTCGCTGAATTACTGCAAAATGTCATTGTCTGACGTGCCCCGTGAGAGATTTTTTTTTGTAGGTACTCAACTCCAGCTATTTCTGCCAGTTACTATAACAAGTACTAATGCCAAAATTTTTGCTTTTCTGTTGCAGTTCTTACAGACAGTTACTAAGAACTACAGTTTCACTTCTGAGGGGTGTACCAGGAAAAGGAGAAAGTGTGAAGTAAGTATACTGACCTGAATGTTATCAGTTCAAAACTGTGTTTACAAGTTCTAACTGCTGGAAAGTGAATAAAAAATAAAAGATTTCTTAAAATCATGGAATATTTTGGATCAGAAGGGACTTCTAAAGGTCTCTTGACCAACCTTGTGCTCAACACAGGATCAACTGCAAAGTTGGACTGTAGTGCTCAGAGCCAAGGATGGGAGGTTCCACAGCCTTTCTGTGCCCCATCCCAGTGCTGTATGCCTCATGCTGGGAACATTTTTTTTCTTTATATCCGATTGGAGTTTCCCTTGCTGTAACTTCTGTCCATTCTTCCTTGTTTTTATCGGTGCACCTCTGAGAAGAGTCTGGCTTCATCTTATTTATAGCTTCTCTTTTGCATATTGGCTGTTGATTTACATCTCTGCCTTCCAGGGAATTTCTGTGAGGGCTGCTTAAATTCAGTTTTCTCCACATTTTTTTCCCTACTGATTATGCAGAAAAAGAATGTCCTCAAGTTTTGTGAGTAGAGAAGAGGAGAATTAGTTCCTTCTTTTAATCATTTTTTTTTCCATTAATATTTTCTTAACTGAAAATTCTAAAAAACAAAAAACAAACAAACAAAAAAACTGACCAGCTGAACATTTTGTATATATAATTCTGGCTTATTTAATTCTGTATCTGTAATGTCACTGATATCTGGATTTCTCTTGGATGATTCTGGAAACTGAAGCATAAATAGGAGCTGGGCTGTTCTGTCCAGTGTACAAGCTTATGGGACTGATGTGGCTGATGAAGTTGCCAAGTCACTCTCCACCATATTCAAAAAGTCGTGGCTGTCAGGTGAACTTCCTGGTGACTGGAAAAAGGGAAACAGCATTCCCATTTTTAAGAAAGGGAGAAAGGAAGATCCAGAGAACTATGGGCTAGCAAGCCTCCCCTCTGTGCCTGGGAAGGACATGGAACTGATCCTCCTGGAAGCTACGTTAAGGCACAAGCAAGACCAGGAGGTGATCTGTGACAGCTGGCATGGCTTCACAAAGGGCAGATAGTGCCTGACCAATCTGGTGGAGTTCTGTGATGAAGTGAGTACATTGGCAGACAAAGGAAGAGTGACTGATGTCATCTATCTCCAGGCCTTCTGCAAGGCCTTTGATAGGGTATGACATCATTCTAGTCTCTAAATTGGAAAGGTATGGACTTGAAGGCTGGACTATTCAGTGGATAAGGAATTGGTTGGAAGGCCAGAGCCAGAGGATTGCTGTCAACGGATGTATGTCTAGGTGGAGGCTGGTGATAAGTGGTGCCCCTCAGGGATCTGTCTTGGGACTGGTGCTCTTCAATATCTTTATCAATGACATAGACAGTAGGGCTGAGTGCATGCTCAGAAACTTTGCTAATGACACCAAGCTGAGTGGTGCAGTTGATACAACAGAAGGAAAGGATGCCATCCAGAGCGATCTCGACAAGCTAGAGAAGTGGGCCCATTAGAATCCAATGAGGTTCAATAAGGCCAAGTGCAGGGTGTTGCACTTTGGCCAGGGCACTCCCAGATGTACATACAGAGCAGGGGAAGAACTCCTTGAGAGCAGCCCTGCAGAGAAGGACTCGGGGATCCTGGTGGACAAAAAGCTGGACATGAGCCATCAGTGTGCTCTTGCAACTCAGAAGGTCAACAGCATCCTGAGCAGCATCACAAGAGGGGTGGCCAGCAGGGAGAGGGAGGGGATTGTCGCTCTCTGCTCTGCCCTTGTGAGGCCCCATCTGCAGTACTGTGTCCAGGCCTAGGGCCCCCAGCACAAGAAGATGCAGAGCTGTTGGAGTGGGGCCAGAGGAGGCCACGAAGATGATCAGAGGGCTGGAGAACCTCTCCTATGAAGAAAGGCTGAGGGATCTGAGCTTATTCAGTCTTGAGAAGAGAAGGCTTCAAGGAGACCTCATTGCATCCTTCCAGTATTTAAAGGAAGCTTGTAAACAGGAAGAAGACTGACTTTTTACACAATCTAATAGCATTAGGAAAAGGGGAAACAGCTTTAAACTGAGAGAGAGGAGATTTAGATTATATGTTAGAGGGGATTTTTTTTACTCAGAGGGCAGTGAGGCACTGGCGCAGGCTGCCCAGAGAAGCTGTGGGTGCCCCATCCCTGGAGTCATTCAAGGCTATGTTGGATGGGGCCCAGGGCAACCTGATCTGCTGGCTGGTAACTCTGCCCATGGCAGGGAGGTTGAAACTGGATGACCTTTAAGGTCCTGTCCAACCTAAGCCATTCTGTGATTCTATGATTATCCATATTGATAAATATTAGCCTGCTGCCTATCTTGTCTCTGGACTGTGCCAATAGTGCTCTGAGATGATATATGGGAATGATTTGGGAGATGATAGCATGTTCCAAGTATAGTTCCCATTAGACAGCATGGATGAGATTGCAATCGTTTGGCTTCTTTTACTTTCATTGGACAATTGTGTCACAGAGGGATTTGCTACCTCAAGCATCTCCACAGGCCCTCATGCCATCATCTGCCTTGAGCAGATGGTGTGCAACAGAGACTGCAGGGCCAAGTGCACTGCAACATGCCATGGATAATCTGAACCTCTTTCCTTCAAGGCTGCAGAACAATTTCTGATCTGGTTTTATTTAGCCTTGTAGATGTAGTCAGAAAATTGATGGGTCTGGTGCTTATTCTAGTGTGTGGAAAGTTTAGAAATCAAGGCAGATGGCTGTTGCCCTGACCAAAGTCTATTTGCCCAGCTAGGTCACTTGAGTGGAGATATATAGAGTCTTTCAAAAGGAGTCACTGTCGTTAGTTTTCCCACTTTCCTGCCTGCAGTTTTCTCTCTCAGCTATCCTCTTTCCTTCCCCCTCCTGAGGTAAGGAGGGCTTTACTCACATCCTCATGCTTGGGACAGCCAGATACAGTTTTTGCCTGCCTTGAGACAGCTCTGTGCCTGAATATTCGTATAGCTTCATGGGCAGGTGTTGGAACCATCTTGACTGCTGCACAGCCATACCCTGACAGTTTGCTCTGCTTTGATCATATATATCTATCATATATATAAGGCATAGGAAGAATGGAGAAGAAGATTTTTGTCGGAAGGGAAGAACTTAATTCAATCACTACGCTTTACTAGTCCAGTGAAGAAAATAACTTATTCAATGAAGTAAGCCTGCAGACCAAGCACAAGAATTTATAGTACTTTCCTCCAGAAATGGGCAGAAGACACTTTATTATTCATCCAGATCTTGGATCTGATCAGCTTAGGGATAGGGGATCTGAGATGAATTTGAGAGCATTTAATTTTCCTCTGCAAAACATCACCTACACTGAGTAAAATTTCCCCAGGCCAAGACAACTTTCTTTGAGGGAGACGATACCGTGTTAGTGTTTTGGGCAATGTGCATGTGTGCTATGATACAAAGTGGACTGACTGCTACTTCGCAGCTGATTTTGCCTACTAGCAGCTTTCTAGAGAAGCAAGGCTTTGGGAGAGCAGCCTGAAAGCCATTACTAAAGATGAGGTGTTTGTGCCAGAGAGACTGTCACTTGCAATGTCTGCTTTTCCAAGAAATACAGACTGCAGACAATAGTGACTTCGAAGTGCAGATAACTGACTCCCTCCCTTTGTCCCCCAGTTCTCAAAAGAATGAACACATGTTACAAACTCCCTTCTTTAAATCATGTTTTCTTTTTCCTCTCAGTTTACATCCAACTGTACCCCACAGAGGCTGCCCCCAGGTCACAGACATTGCTTAAGTGTATTGGTTTTCCTTCTGCAATTACTGTTTCATGAAGTTACAGAAGAAGCTGGAAAGAACGGGAAAAAGTGAAACAGCCAAGAACATATTTTGCTTTTTATTTGGTAATGGAGATTTCTTTCTTATTAGCTTCTCCACAGTCAAGGGAAGATTTCAGTGGCTTTTTCTCCTAGGCAACGTGTTTCAGAACAGGAAGGTGCTCCTCCCTTAAAAAATCAGGCAGGATTTTAATTTAACTTTATTGCACACTTAGGAAAAATAATTATAAGATTATTCTCATATGTAGTAGGGAAACAAGCTTTTTGTAACCACTGCTGTCTCTAATGGTGGTGACTCGGTGGATGTATGCAGCTTATCTGTAGGTTAAGATGAGTGTTGTTGTTCATTTGGCCTAACATACAAAACCAAACTCTTGCGTCCAAACATTGCCACGTAAAAACTGTCTTGGGTCCCTGTCATTTACCCGTCTTGCAACCAACCAACTTATCTGAACAGTTGTCACATTCTTTCCAATTTCTTACTTCATTTGGTACCAAGGCTCCAGCTGCTTTCTGAACACTAAATTATAAAGTCATCACTGTCTTCATCCACTTTCTCTGGTGAAAGAAGACACTGTGAAAAACAAAGACCTAGCTTCTTGCTACTGACTTCCCACCTCTAGTTTGTGCAGTTTATAGGCGGAAGAGAAAAAATAACAAATAAGGCTAGAAGTGACATATAGAAGGACGTTTAGAAAAAGAGGTTTCTTAAAAAGCTTCATAATTTCAGCTGGATAAAAGACTTCAGGCTGTACTGTTTTGATAACTTAGAAAGAGTAAGTGCAGAACAGTACTGAGCAATGCTTTCTAAGGAAATGAGCCATTGCTCTGTCTGGCCTCCTCCCAATCACTCTTGAAACTTTTTAGCTGATACTTAGGTTTTTAGATTTATTTTAGATCTTCAGTTAGATTCTGAAAGATAAGCATAGCAAATTTTGACAGTGTCTGGAGGTCTCAGAAATATTAAATTATTACCGGTACCATGAAAACAGACTGAACTAACCATGTTATCAAATGCCAAAGAGTTTGTATGGGAGGGATTTTTTTTTCATGTGAATGCTATTACTCCCCAAACTACCCTTTCACAGCCAAGTATTTTTTCAAATAGTTATTTCCTGTAATTTTCCTGTGAAGTATCTTCAGAAACATTGCTCCTGCTGTGTGTGGAGCCAGAAGGGATGCACACTTCGGTTTTCAGGCAGTAAGAGTGCAGTCACAGGTTGGATCTGCCTGATGCCCATGTTCTTTGATAGGAGAACTTTCATGTTCAACGACAGACTTGTTTAGATCAGAGTTTGTAGCTTTGTCTACAAAGAAAATTGAGTACTAAAACATAAGCCTGACTCAATCCCATGCCTCTTTAAAAAGTTATTTAGTTGAATCAGAGCAAAAGATTGAATGAGCATAAGTTTGGTTTCAATTGAGATTTTTTCTTAGCTTTTTTTATTTTGAAAGAAAAGCAGCATGCAATTGTTGTCGTGCATCAGCTATACAGGATTTTTTACCCATCTGCATATGAATTTGTTAAAAGATATATTCAGGCTATTACAATCTCAGACTCAACAGAACTGAAAATGTAAGTCAAAAACACAAAAAAAAGATGTTTCCATGTCAACAAATAGCAACTTTTTGTGTTGGAATAAACAGTCCAGTGATGTCTAAACTACCATTTGCTATGTTATTTCATTTAAGCTACATAATAAAGTACAAAGTTATATAAAGAAAAAAAAGAATCAAAGAAGTTGCTGTGGAATTGCTATAATTGCTATTATCCTTTTTCTACATGGTAATAGGATGCAAGAAGGAATTGTAAGCATTGAAACATTTTGTAAGTTGAATTCAATTTGGCCAATGGGATTTTATAAAATCCCATTTTATGATGGAAAAGACTTTTAATTTCAGATTTTCAAAAATGCAATATTTTATGTCTGAAATACTTAAGTATAAAAGCATTTCAGAAACAGTTTTAGAATTCAAATTTTCACTCCTTTTTCACAGTAACACTTTAACTTGCTTTAGGCAATAAATAAGGCTGTTCAAAAGGATCAAATAAATAACCTCAAGATGGAGGGACTATATGGAAGATTTTGTAATGCTTGTTTTGGATTGGGAAAAGGTTTTCTATGTTTTTGTTTGTTTGTTTCCATTTGTTTGTTTTTCCCCTTCTTATTTTGTTAAATAATACTTAAAAGATTTAAGGACTTCTAGATCTGCATTTAATTTTTCACATAATTTTCTTCCAGTTTGACTGAAAACCACCCATCATTCACCAGGATTGCTCCAATGTGTGAGTCACCAGATCTTCTGTTTCCTCTCCAAAAGTCATGTACTTTGAGAGTATCTTGAACCTTCCTGAACAAACAGGAAGAGTTGTCAGTGCTGGGTTCCCACGTTATCCCAGCTGGCTACATCACTACATCCAGTTTCTGCAAATCTGTTAAGAAGTCTTAATAGCATTTGGTTCTGGACGGATGAATTTAGTGTTTAATACAAAAATAAAATCCTAGTGTGGATTTAAATTTTCTTTCCACAGCATGTATGGATCTTTCCAGAATAGGCTGAACTGATATTATGTTTTTTAAATAATGGACATTTTAGATGGTACATTAGCCTTCAGCTAGCAAAGCTATCTTTATTGGAGATAGCAAAGCTCAGCAGGAGCACAAATAATTCAAAGCTTTCATAGCTTTTAGATGTCCTGAGAGAAAAGAGTAGCTCTGCTTTTCACATATTCCCTAATTTGTATAGAGAGAAAATCTGCCTATGAAATGTACGAGCTTGCTTTCAGGGATTTGCTCATAGACATCAGAAATACAGGTTGTTCTTGTTAGAGCTACTACACGAAGCAATACGCTGGAATAAAATGTGAATTTTGTGTTTTGTAGTCAGGTACATGTAGCTAGACTCACTTAAAGGAATAGTAGATAAAGAGGCTGACCTTTTTAAGAGAAAAGAGCTCCTATGCAGTAAACAAAAGTATTGAGCTCATGGAACAGATCTTTTGATAAATGAATAGACTGGTAACAAGAACACACTTCTTGTGCATCCCAAAGCAAAATTAAATGGAAAATTGAGAGGGTAAAAATAGAGCTTGGCAGAGCTTGGCTGCTTCAGAGCTGTTTTCTGTGCATAAAACAAGGAGAACATTTGCAAACAAATTAGCTTGTGTGTTGGATAGGTTTCTGATTTTCTTCTGTTTAAAACTAACTCAAAGCCCATTTGTGAGGCCAAGGCCAGCGGCAGAAGGTAATGTTTTGCCAGCTGTGAGACAGGGGTTTGGCTGCCCACTGCAGTGCCTGAGCCCTCAGCAGATCAAGCACCACGTGAACCCACCTGGCTGTCCCAAAGGATGTGATTAGTGCCTTCGTAGGGACAGCAGGTGCAAGTGAGGACTTTTAGAACAGAGCATGTTAAGTGGGAGAAATGTGCATGGATTCATTTTTAATGAAATAAGAAAAGCTTTAGAGAGATTCTGCTATCCTAGTATGTGTACCAGTGTGGGAGCACCAGTGGACATGAATGTATGGGAAAGGTTAATGAGGGGCTCATAAGAAGTGGATAGATGCTAAGAAAGATATTTTATTTCTATTCTGATTGGATGATTTTCTTGTTCATGTAAATACCATAATCAGTTGACATCAGAGGTGAAAGGGTCTTACTTCACTGCTATAAAATGATTTCTGAGTTCAAATACAGAGTCTTACACTTATTTTTTTCCTAGCCTTGCTAGTTTCCAAGGAGATCTAACCATGTAGATTGTCTGCAAAGGTGGTAATTAGCCAGCAATGAACAAGATGGACACAAAGAACTTCTTGGTAAAAATCAAAATTTCAAAGCAATTCAGTTTTAATGGTTAGTATGCAGAAGAAATGTGATCAGTTCTTTTCAGATATTGAAAAAGCATTCTCATTTGGCTTCACAGTAAGATTTTGTGTACAACTGCCTTTTAGATGGTGGCTGAACTGAAGAAAACATCCTCAGATTGATTTGGAGGGGATATTTTTCATGATATTTGGCAATTAAAAATAGGATCTGATGAATTAGTCTGTCTGCCTATAAATAATAACAATTTGGATTTACAACAGAGTGTTCAGAAAAATGACAGAGTCACAGGGCAGGGAGGAGAAAAGGCAAGTGCCATCCATAAAAAGTTTCTCTTTTTTTAGACACAGACACGGCCATTACACGGGGTGAGAAGTATTGGATTTGCCTTTGAGTAAGGCAGAGACAGGATTTGAACTGGGGTTGTTCTTTCTACCTGGTGCCTACCATAGGCATTGGGAGTGAGATAGGGTGAAGAAGAAATAAGAAAAGTATTAGCTTTTCCTAACTCTCTTGAGAATGCCACCGCCATTTTGCTATTAATCTAACCCAAAAGCATAATAATGGCTCTATATATGATCCTCATACTTTCTTCCTTGGGAAAAAAGTTAAAATTAGTTGAAAAATATTTAGCCAGTTTTGACCCATGTGTACAGATTTTAAGCTGGAATAATTGAAGCATTATAATAGAATAATTTAAGCATTTGTTCAGTGAATAAGATATTTGCCATACAAATGCCTCATAGCCTGTGTCTTGATGTGATTTTCAGGCACATCTAGGGTGATGATTAAGAGAAGCCTCATAAGAAATGTTCTTTGAAATATTAATTGCAGAAGGGTTAGAGTTAGGGTCAGTGCAGCTGAGAGTTACCCAGACATAATGTGCAGGCAGAAAAGTGAAAAATCTGCTAGTTTACTTGGATCTTGTCACTTGGGAAGCTTTATCATTATTATTACAATTTTTATAAGGATTAGATTAAGATTTTGAGCTTGTCTCTGACTTTCACACCTCCCATATATCCCAATATGGACCTTATTTGTGTTAGCCAATGCATATTTATTTCCAGCTACACAGAATATGTGGGAGTCATGTGTGAAACGAATAATGAGGACCTGAGATACATGGAATACAAAGCAATGAGTATGCATTCAGGAAGAGTGGGGGAGACAGACAGGAACCTCTTTCTTATCTGTATACAAACACTTTTTTTTTTCCCATTAGATACTGAGCTCTGAAATGGTGACTAAACCCTTTATTTTGGGGCTGTTACTCTTCCTCCAGCTTGTGTGACAGGAAGGCCAGTATATGAAGCTGCATTAGAAGCTTTTTTTTTGAAGCTTCCCCAAGCAGGCAACAGGGAGCAGTAGCAGAGCATTTCCTTCTGCTTGATGTCTGTGGCCGCCAAGAAGACTGGAGATAGTTACTGCTTTCCTCTGGAGCCCAAGAGAGTGGTGAGCTTGTAAATCAGCATTCCCAGAGGATTTTGAAATGATCAGCAGCATAAAAGGAAGGTGAAAAAAGCACTGCATTCCCCATCTCAGCTGGCATCTCTTGGTGAATGGGGTCCAAGGGAGCAGATAGGGTTTACCTGCTCACAGGCACTGGAAAAGAGGCCTGGAGGAAAGGGCTGGAGCACCTCTCCTATGAGGAAAGGCTGAGGGAGCTGAGCTTGTACAGCCTGGAAAAGAGAAGGCTCCAGGGAGACCTCTTTGTGGCCTCCCAGTACTTGAAGGGAGCTTACAAGAAGGAGGGGAACCAACATTTTTACACGGTCTAATAGTGGTAGGATGAGGGAGAATGGCTTTAAATTGTAAGAAGAGAAATTCAGGTTACATGTTAGGAAGAAATTTTTTACTCAGAGGGCAGCAAGGCACCGGTACAGCTGCCCAGAGAGCTGTGGGTGCCCCATCCCTGGAAGCGCTCAAGGCCAGGTTGGATGGGCCCAGGGCAGCCTGAGCTGGTGGGGGGCAACCCTGCCCATGGCAGGGGGTTGGGACTGGATGATCTTTAAGGTCCCTTTCAACCTAAGTCATTCTATGATTCTATGATAATGGTATAATAATGCAAGAAATACAAAAATACAAATAATGTCACTCACAGACTTTCACGAAGAGCAAGGAAATGTATAATGACTGCACAGTGGTGTTACTTGCGCAGGTACCAAAGAAGCTACAACCCCTTTTCCCTCTTAACCTTCAGGCTGAGCTCTGAGCTGATGCCCTGATGTGCCACAGGACCATCCCCAGCACACAACACAACAGGCACTACACTTTCACTGTGATAAAGTATTTATTACCACGGTCTTATGCAGAGCAAGCTCCACTAGCAACATCTGGCAAGCCATTAATAACAGCTGACTGTGATAAATGTCTGTTAGTTACAACTGATTTCAGCTTTTTGTGGCTGACCTGAGTGTAGGCAATCGGAGCATAATACTGTTCACATGCAAATTAAGTACAAGTTCCTACTGCAGGAATGCTGTGGCTAAATGAGCAACCTCTTGCTTTCCATCTGCGATCAATTTTAACAAATTGACTGACTGGCTTGCTTTCACCTTTCCTCTCTTGCAATTACCTTGATTATTTGTTTTTATATTTAGCATTAGTGTGTGCATTGTTTCTGGTAAAGCCTCCTTGTCAAATCAATAAGGAAGTGCTTGCTCTCCCATCTTGCCTATCCTCTCAGTACTGTTTAACATAATATACTGATGTTATGAGGCCCAGGCAAAATCAATAAGAGATAAAATTCAGCTAGACAAGGGGTAAGTATGTTTGTTGGAGGAAGAAGTGTATAATGTTCCTGCCAGGTCGTTGTGGGAAAGGTAGAGCTCAGTGTTCACAAAATGCTCCCTTTCTTTGGCAGGCTGAATGCACTTAGTTGTCCATGGTATTATCTTAGGAACATTAATGCAAAGAAGGGCAGCCTGGATCTCCTCTAAGAGAAGCTATTGCTCAGGCAGTAATTTCAGGGTGCAATTCCAGAGGCTGTATTGTGCTGGGCTTCAGGTTCAGTGGTTTTAAAGGACCTTTTAGGATTTTTAATTAAAAAGACTCCTGGCATTTTTTCTCTTCCATCTCCTCATAAAGCTGCCGTTGTTTTCAGTCCTTCTGCTCCAGTCTATTCCTACTTGACATGAAACTGTTGGCCTCTGGTTGAGAGACTTTGAGCTGCAGAGTAAGCCCATATTCACAGAAAGGAAGGTCTACTTCCTGCTCTGTTTTCACAGGTAAAGCCAGGGCCAGCAGCAATCATGCAACATGAGATTCCTGATCCACTGAGGCATTTGAGGCTGTACACAGCATCGTCCTCAACTCATGTGCTACGTGTGTAAGTGCTCAGATTCTTGCCAGACCCAAAGCATGGGATGAACCTCCCCTGGATGCTCTGTATTCCTGGCACCTCCATGCTTTTGTCCAAGTGGCTCTTGCTGAAGTGGGCCTGGTACTTTTACAGGGGGCTCAAGAGAAGGTACACTGCTGACATGGTGGGGTTCTGCACTGACAGAAGGGAGCCGGTAATTGTCAGAAAGCGGGAGACCAGATCCGAGCTATAACACTCCTGATTTTCTTTTACAAACCACAGCTGCAGAGGACAAAAAATGTAAAAGCTGTCTCTACAATGTGGTAAACTCCGTGACAGGCTATTTCCCACAACCGAGTCTCTGCCAAGCTCCCTGCTGTGGGCTATCCAGGTGCTGGTGGGTGCTCCTGATCTCTCTGTGCCTTCTAATGTCAAGCAGTGTTTGTACGGGGTGGGGAGGCTTGCAGGGAAGGAGACGTGGGAACCTGCTTTCCTGAGGGAGTAATGCTTATGGGGGCTTTGCACAGTGGGGGAACTCAGTGAGAGACTGGTTTCTGGATGCTGAAAGAAAAGCTTTGCCAATAACGCACAAGAAAGGTAGGAAAGAATTACCATCCTGGCGAAAGAACTTTGAGTTTGTCTTGTCCTCCCTGCGAGTCTGCTCAGAGCCCTGTGTGCAGATGGGAGGACAGGGGAAGGGCAGCTCACACAGGTCTTCCAGGTCGACTTAAAGGGTGTTGATTCTTCATTTCTTAGGGCTTCTCCATAGAAACTCTGACAACCCAAAACCCAGCTCATGTTGGGTAAACAAAACAAAGGAAGGAAACTGTATGCAAATGTCTTGTTAAATAGTGAGAGTAACTTTTCTGTATCCAGTTCGCCTGCTCACGAATGAAAGCCATAGAGAAAGAAACGGAATGAAGATGTGCTTTGGGGGATCCTTTAGGACTGTTGGCACCTGAAACCTCTCTGCCATGTGCTCTGTTAGTTTAATATGAGAAGATACAGACAGGTTTCTGCTTTGGACTTACACTTGCTAATGTGCTTTGAAGAATTACTGGAAAACCTGGCTTCACTATGAAAGGTTTGTTGATTCCTGAAAGCCTGACATGCTTCATCAGAGGTGTGTTTAGCATTCCCTGACTTGGATAGCATTAGCTTAATAGGAAACTGTGTCAGCTAAGAAACTCCTGCACTGGATTGGGGTTTGGCTTCAGACCTTCCCACACCTGGATGTGAAAGGTCGTACTCAGGCATTTGTAGCATGCAAATCCCTCATGGACACCTTCACGGCTTTCACACTGGATCAGAAGCATCCATGTCTCCAGTTTCTGCTCATTGTCCCTCTTCAAAGCCTGTGAAGTAACTTTCATGCTGCAAACCAAAGGGAAATGCAATTGAAGAAGGATGGCCTACTGGCAATGTAAATATTTCACCATTTTAAGGAGAATAGGAATTTACAACATCCTCTTCCTACCATGGATACAAGTTACTGATCTTCCTGCTGGTGATTTATAGTCTTGAACATTTCTCTTTTTTTTCAATTACATAAAAGTAACAGGTGATTCACTAATTTCACCAATTTTAATGGACATGTTTATGGGTTTTTATTTTTAATTTTTTTAAATAGATCAGTTTTGGTGAAGACATTCAGTCTTTCTGATTGTTTCAAATTCTGAAGAAACTTCTTACATGGAAAGGGATTCTTGAAATATTAGATGCATTGAAAAGTTTTTTTTTCTCCTGAACTTTGCATGCGAGAAGTGTGCTAATCACTCTAATCGCTCTAATCACTCTTGATTAGCATTGTCTTATACTTTGTTGTTTCTCCTGTTTATGAAGTGGTGGATGTATACTAGCTGCTTGGAATGGAAAAGTGAGATGCTCTGAAAATGGAGACAGTCTGTTATAAATGAAGGGTTTCAAAGAGGGAAAACCCATAAGTAGACTTTAATAGATGCGGGAGATAATAGTATATTAGTTGTAATAGAATAAAGCAGCAAAGTATTCTCAGGTTTTGTGCTGGGATTTGTTTTTTATTTCTTTTCACTTGGCTTTTCATCTTCAATAACTTCTCTGTCTGAAATAAAAGAGAAATATAATTGATTTCCAGGTTGCACTGGGATGTCTCTGAGCGTAAAGACAATCTGGATGTTCTGGTTTTCTTTTCTCTTGTCATTTTTCTTTGCATTTTTGTAGCTTCTTCTGATTTTTAGATCTTTGTAGAACAGGTTTTAGTTACAGAAATGTTGGAAATCAATACCATCTTTGTATCTTATACTTTCACGGTCATTTCTGAATCGTGCAGTGTTCTCATGTTTTCAGTGGAGTTGTCAAGGTACCAGTCAGACTAATGCAATTTAACAGAACGAGTACCCTGAACACTTAAAGTTATCGGATATTGAACACTCCTCACCAGGTGTGCTAAGTAATCTAGCAACTATTGAGCTTTGTACTTGTGGGTAGAAAAGCAGAGCTTTGAAAGACTTAAATCTCTGGGTTGTAGATGGTGTTAATCACAGAGGATAAATGAGTAACAGCCAATGAGAAATTGGGGAAGTCATAGCTGAGATATTGGCCTGCCTCTTCAAATACAGTTTACCACCCAGATGCTGTCTAAACAATGTCTTTCAGCATTTGGTACCTAGCATTAATGTAATTGTTCATGCCAAGGTGGTTGGTAACACTATCAATTTTACCTCTTCTTTCTACTGTGCAATCTGTCAGCCTGCCATAGCATTTTGGAATGGGGAGTTTGCAGCTTTATATCGAGTGTTTAACCCAGTGTGCACACTATAAATTCAGTGACCCCTCATCAGACATCATCTTCTAAATAATTCTTTTTCGGTAAAAGAAATTCTCCTTTCCCTCATACAAGCTCTATCTTCTTCTTCTTTTTTTTTTTTCTTGAGCTCTCCTTCACAAAAGCTCCAACAGTAAGGACACTTTCTTGATTGAAGGCAAACAGGACAGTGTTAAACTAAAAGAGGGGAGGTTTAGATTAGATGTTAAGGGGAAATTCTTTACTTAGAGGGGGGTGAGGCACTGGCACAGGCTGCCCAGAGAAGCTGTGGATGCTCCATCCCTGGGGGAGTTCAAGGCCAGGTAGGATGGGGCCCTGGGCAGTATGATCTGATCCTTTCCAACCTAAGGCATTCTATGATTGTGCTCAAGTGGGGTTACAAGTTTGCCATGGTGTATTTCATGCTGGGGTGGGTACCAAGGGAGACAAAACTACAAGGAATCAGAAAGCTGAATGTCTCACTGGAGAAATGGAAAGCTGAAACACCTGGCTTTTTATTTTGCTGTGACTTCAGTCCATAATAAACTGTTTGATGCAATGGAGAACTTGTGACCTACATAGGTTACGCTGAAAGTAGTGCCTCCTATTTATTTTCATGGGAACAACAACAGATAGAAAGAATATCAGAACACTATTTAATAGAGCAAATTTTCAGCTAGAAAACACAATTTTTCAACATAGTCACCATGGTGCTATATTTTCCGCACGGAGGAATTCAATTCCACCCCTTTGCTCCATCCACACTCCCATGTCAGATGCCATTTGGTCAGACTGCCCCTCTGCTACCATCTGTCACACAGCAACAACATGGAATGGAATATTGGTGGGAAGGTTCAACCCCTACTGCCATACCCCCAACATCCACCTCTGATGTCATGGACCAACATAATAAAACAAGAGGCATTACTTTCAAAGTAGCCCTCATATTTTGCAGTTGTGATGCTTACTGTAAAGAAACAGGAGACATATGAAAACTGTCTCCAAAGAAGATGCTAAGAAGGGAAACAAGAGGCCTAGGCCATGAAGAAGGTAAGATTTCAACTCTTAACCTGAGGACAGAGCACATATCCAAAATTGCAGTTGGCCAGGTATTGGGAGATTGTTTGGCAAGAGTAAATTTGGCAAGAGCAGAATTTTTGGGGTAAGGAACAAACTCTTATGGTCTGAAACTTTTAGACCTAAACCTGAGGGTTCCCTTGAGCATTACCAATTTTTCCTTTAGACCTCTCATACCTCCTCCTTCTCAGAGAGCATTTGCATTTTTTAGGCTTTGTCTCAGGTGACTTTAGAGAAATTAAACTTTTTCTACTGTGAAATTACAGAGTTAAATATTTTGACATCACTACAATTCTATTAACTGTGACTATTTTTACTGTAATTTCAGGTTGCTATTTTTTTTGCCAGAATTTTTAATTCTTAAGGTATTGTGTTTTCAAGCACACCCAGCACTCATCTTCTGTTACAATTTCCAGCACGACTGGACCTAGTTAGCTGTGTAACGCATTCACTGCAGAACACAGAATGTGAACTGCAATTTTCATGGTAAACGGTTAAGATTATTACTGGAAATAAATGTATGCTTTTGTTGTTAAACCAAAACATTGTCCTATCACTTTGTATTCATTTCTTTTATTTCTTGAATTGGAAAGAAGTTCTTGGGAGAAGGAGTCAGTCCAATTACGGTTTCTCTTGTCTGAGGAAAATGCCAAGCTTTCTCCAGCTAGAGAATTGAGCTTTAGTGTGAATTTAATTATTACACTGTGCTCCCAGAAGCATTCTGTCTGCAGAAAAGCCAGGCAGACTCTTTTCTTTTTTTTTTATTTATTTATTTTTAAATCAGAAGTCTTATATGCTTCCCTGTCCTGCACATTTGAAAATTAAGATTGTATCACAGGGTCTGAAGACTGTGTGCAGGTACTTACTTTTCAGGTAGATCAAATCTATATTGTGCCTGCGTTTTCCATTTTGCCCTTCCAAGAAGTTTTAGATAAACAGTTTCCTCAGAGTTGATTATGTTTGTGGTGTACTGCCTTCTGCTCGTTTACTCCTGTACTGCTCTGGCTGAGTGTCTCCTGTCCCCTCTAGCGGCTGGACGCTGGAAATAACCTATTTATAATACACGTTTTTGATGCTTCTTTTCTAGTATTTAGAGTAATCTTGTTATGCTGGATCTTTGGTGGGACTCTTCACCTATTTTTGGAACTTAGAGCTGATAAGACCAAAAAAAAAACCAAACAAAACAGACCAAAAATAGAAAATAGATATGCAACTGAGCAAGAAACGTGTCATGTAAGGAGCTTTTCATTCACCAAGGAGCTAGAGGTCCTTCAAAATTACATCAGAGAGAGCACTGAAGATAATTTCTAGTTAATAGTTTGATTTTTTTTTCCCTTCATTTTCTATTCACAACATCTCATGACTTCTTGGCACTCATGCTGGAAAGCATTGGATAAATATTTCTGGGATTTTTCTTTCCATTCAATTTTCTCTTGATGAACTGGTCCTAGAGAGTTTGCTGCAAATATTCATTATTTTTGCTGTTCCTGAATTGGAGGGATGAAAGAACACATGGAAGCTCTGAATTTGTCTCTGGGGCTGTCAGTGCCACTGAGAGCCCTGAACTACTGCACTCATGCAGTGCAGAGCAATGCCTGCTGCACGGGGACACCAGCCCAGCTCCCAAAGCAGCTATTGGTGTACTAGTGCCGTGCCGTGCCTGAATCCCTAACACAGAGATGTCCCCTCCTGCTCATGGAAATCCTGTGTGATTTTCATTAAAAAGCTTTGTCTCTGAACACTGGCACTGTTCTGAGAGAGACTAGGTTATTGCTACTGCAGAGTTAGCCTTAATCTTGTTGTGCTTGCCACTTTGTTATGAAGGATGAAGTCTCATCCTCTAGGAAGTGCTTTGAGAATGCTTTCTCACAGCTGTGGTGAGCCATATCCAATACAGCTTTCCTGGCATGGATATTCAATTCATTTGACACATACTGAAGACTTTTCTACTAAGTGTCTGCACAGTCATTTTATTTAAATAATTATTCCATTTGCTTTTAAAATACTTTCGCCTCAGGATGCTGTTTAGGAAAAAAAATTCTCTCTAAATACCAGAAGCTAATAATTACAGGCTATTAAAAGGAAAAACAAACCAGCCATTAATTGGTGGTTACCAGTGATTAAGAAAAGCATGCACAAGTCAGTTTCAAATGGATAGTTCAGTACTCAGTCATACCTTGCTGTCTTTCCATGCCTCCTAATCCTGGGAAGATAAAATGTGTTAAGCAAATTACATCAAAGATTTCTGTCCAGTGGTTGCAAGTTCTTCTTCTAAAGGGCCATATAAAGGGCGATGCGTGTTAGTTTTGGTAGTAACTGACTATGTTTTGTAGACCTTCATTCACCTCTGCACTGTTTGAGGACCATACCGTCTACCTCCCCATACTATAGGCTGAATATTGCAAGTGAAATCTAATAAGTTAATTCAAAGTTTAATTCAAACAATACTGACTTTCAATAGCAGAACTTTATCAAGGCATCCTAACAATGGAATTTTTTCGTAGTGTATAAAAAGCTAGAAACATAGGACATAAATTTGAAAGACATCCAGCAGCAAAGTCAGTCAAGTTCATTTGCCTTTTTACTCCAGTTTTGTAAGAAGTGTTTAAAAATATTTTTCTGTTAACGATTTAGCAAATAATGAGACTGAGTCTGTTCTGAATGCTGGACAAACACCAATGTGATCAATTCCCACTTTTATTAAATCTAAAGAAAACCTATTGCATTTAGATTTTTCTCCTTGGTACAGTGAAAATAGGTTTTCAGGAAGCACTTTGCTTGCTTTTGCTACCTGCTCAGAATCCTGATCTGAGTTGAGTCACAGATAACTAAATATATTCCTAACTGATAACTCTGTCTAGACTTTGATTTTCAGTCATTTTATAACATGCATTAGGTGTATGACTGAAAAATCTAGTAGAGATTTGTTTCTAGGCATGCTTGGCTTTTATCTGAAAGAAGTATTTGTTAGGTATCCAGTCACCATCAAAGTGCATCCTTAAATTTTAGCATGATCTCAGTGTAAAAACATGGTAACAGGGTTTTGAAATTGCTACTCCACAAAAGTAAGTTTAAATGCTTCAATTATGCCTTTGGTTTTGCTGCCCAATTGTCTAAAAACAGAGGAAACCTTCTTTGAAGTATGTTTTACCATGCAGGCCATGCAGATCTTGGCAGGCCAGTGTAATTGACTTAGGACTTCTATCAACACAAACATTTAAAATAAACTGGTTGCTATCAAAGCTGTAAATTAACAGGCTTAACAAAGCCAGAAACCACAGATTCCATGGAAACCAAAAGTACCTGAGTCAACAGAGAAGTAAAGTGAAATGCACATTTGTTCATTTTGATTGTCCCTTCCAAGTAATTGCCTGAGCTATTGAGGGTATAACTACAGTCTTTGGAGGCCTATAAGCTGGGTATAATTGACAAGGTTTAAAAAACAATGAAAAAAAAAAAAAGGAAACAAACCCCAAGAGAGTGAGAGCTTAAAAAAAAAGTATTTTAGCACTGAAAATGTTTGAAGCTCTTGTTTCAAATCTTTGTCTGTCCTCCCAACATGAAAATGATTTCCTGGTCATTGCTATAGTATTTGTAGGGCTTGTAGCTATTCACCTGCTGCCTACCAACACCTGAATCACTAAAAGCATAGTTCTTTCTGATCACAAGGGAACAGTCCTGCAATCCAGCTGTGGACATGGAGCTCACCATGGCTACAATGGGACTTAACACGCCTTACTCTGATTTATCATGGTCTAAACACTCCTATGCTAGGTCAGAAGGACTCTGAAAACCAGCAAGGTTTCCCAGAAAGTGCTTTCATTTCAGATTTCCCAGGAGAAGCTAGATCTAGATATACTAGATGTGTGATCTGAAATCTCAATATACAAGACACTTGTTGACTTCTGTGCATCTTTGAAAATCAAAACTCCAACCTGAGGCTGTTTTAAGACTTGCAGGTAAGGCTGGCCAGGAAACAATTTATGTTTCATGACGGCTTCTGCAGTTTTGATGACTGCTTGCATGGTTTTGAAATTTTCCTTCTACACTGAAAGAGAAACAAATCCTTAAGAATGCATTTTATAAAATCGATTCATGGAAAATGTCCATTTTTTTATTGAAGGATCAGATTTTTCAACTTGGCTTCCTTTCTGCAGTCCCTCTGAGCTGATGGCTTAGTTCAGAGTCTTAGAAAACCCTCTCCAGTGCCAATTTCCTTGAAACTGGAACACACCTTACTAAGCATTTTGGCTCTTAAAGCATTCTCACGGAAGTTCTTTGTCAGAACTGTTCCAACAATTTTGACTTCCTGGGGTTTGTGACCCCTGCTTCCCTATCAAGCTAAGTGTGGAAGTGATGCAAGATGTAAGGAGCTAATAGGCTTTAGGACTTACTTCTGGCTCTCCTCATGTCCCTTGGAGCATGAAGGCACCAGAGGAAATGTGAGGTGACATAACGATTCTGTGCACCCTGTGTAGAAACTGCTGAAGTTTTACAAAACTGGTGAGCCAGCCTGTACTCTGGGAGCTGAAGGACATGTCTAGGAGGTGAGGATTAGCAAGACACATGATTCATTGAGAGAAGTGAAAAATGTTTCCACAGCTTTACTGTTCCTATGCCTTTTTCTATCTTATATTTAATCAAGCTGTTACTAACGTCAAGCTGTTTTCTCTCTTCACGTGAAAAGTGGCATATTGTAGCACAGTTCTGAAAAATAGCCAAAGTCTATATGAGATGAAGCAATGCCCGGAACAGCTTCTTCTATCCAGAAAATGCCAGATGTTGTACCCTACATTCAAGACCAAACTAACCACCAGGGAGCAAAGGAGTGAAGGAAGAATTTTTCTGGGACGAGCAGGCTAATCAGTCAGAGAGCTGAGGTTTTCTAGGTTACTTCTTATATGAAAATGTACTAATGTGACTATTAAGCACTGAGCAGCCTTTGATCTGTGAATCAGTCATTCAATATTCTTGGCCCAATGAGGGCACATCTGCTCCTCTTTGATCCACAGGACAGACTTTGGTCTGATAATCTGCTTTCCCAAGGGTGTGTGATTGGTTGCAATCTGTTAAGTGGACACAAGATTCCTTACCAAAGAGCAGGAACTTTCTAAAATCTGAGAAGTTCATGGGACAACAGATGAGTTTGTCAATCTCATTTTCTATTGAGACTATTTAGACAGCTATGGTGTGTGCAGCACACTAGGCACGATTTAAAGCATCAAGTTCACGCTGTTGGGTGACACACAAAGTACAGATCAGTCTCTTTTCCATTCTAGTTGGAGAATGGTGTAATAAAATTCAGTGCTACCACCCCACTTTGGTCACATCTGTTCTTTCAGTGCGTTCAGTTCAGGCACCTCTCACCCCATGCCTGATGGCAACATTCAGATGGGTTGATCTACTCCCTTTTGGCTGTTATCTGAATGGGCATGATCCCATTGTGTTGTGCTGCCTTGTCCATCTCTCCTAATGATGTCCACTCTTCCTCTCCCCTAAATAGCCCCTTTTCATTGCTTCTGGAGAAAATATAGCAGTTGTGCTAAATAAAGCACATCCAAATCTGTTCTGTTTGGTTCTACCGTTCTGTGAAGTGTGAATGATTTAAGGGTTGTTTATACTCTGAAATAAAACAGAAGTATTTACTGATTATTATTACTTGTACTGCAATGACTCAATGTATGAGGACAAAATGCTATTTAGAGTAATGAAAGAAATGGATACTTGAGTGACAGCATTGATTTTGACCTAACACAGAATAATATCTAGTGCTGGCACAATGCAAATCACAGCCAAACGAGATTTTCACTCACTGCGACAGAATATTATTAAAATGCAGTACTCTGTAAATGCATTAACATATGGTGATACAACTGTGATTCTGTCTGCACTCCACAGGACTAACAGAGAACATATTAAACTCTCCTCAGCTCCTTATGCAGAAATTTCCTGGTTAAGAGAAGAACAAGTAAAGAAAGACCAGTGCTCCTGTTTCCAACTCATGTTAAATTCCGTTTCTGACTCTGACTCCAGCTGCCCAAGACCCAAACTGAATCTTTCATATTTTTTTTCCTTTTCTTTGGCTGTTACTGTGCAACATACTCCATAGCCAGAATTCACCAGCCATCCATGGTTAACACACTACAGAACTAAACAAATATCCTCCACAGGAAAGACTGATCTAAAGGTTATTTTAGTTCATTGTTACAATTGTCTATGCAATTCATGTGCTCCTGAGATCCAAGGCAGTCAGAATTGTATTCTGTGCTAATTCATGGAACATGGACATGAGACTAATCAGGACAGCAGTAACCATATAACCAGAATAGTCCAGATTCTTGACTTCCAGCCTAATACTTCGGATATAAATAAGGCTCCTAAATGAGATTTCTCTTGTGAATGAGACCAAGAACAGTGATGCTGCAGCTGGTGAAAGATTATCAATTTTCAGCTTCTCTTGTGAGAAGTAGGTACAATTTGAAACATAAGCGTTTCCTAGAATCTGGAAAAACGTACATGTTCATGTTTTCATGCTTTTGAGAGGATTGTGAGCGAAACTAGAGAGGCTGAAACATTAGATATATTTTAGGGAGATTCGCCTAAGCCTCAGAATGTCCCTGGATTATTTATGTAGAATTTCAAATTTCTGGTGGACTCAAGATCTGATCAAATCTGCACAGTCCCTGTAATCATGTGTAGCAGTCATTCAGACTCTTAGTAACAGGCTTACAGGAACACAAAAGGAAAAAAAATGCCCTGAAAGAAAGTAGGACAATAAAAAGAAACTATTCGGAGAGCCAGAAAGATTAGAGTAGAAAAATTAAGTAGATGCTTTCTTGTTTCCTGGAGCTCCAATCTAAGGGCTTCCTAAAAGAAATACAAATAAAAGAATGTACCTCCTTCATTTGTAGCAAAACCAGGCTGCATCCTAATCCATTGGGGTTTCCAACAGACTTCTCAGCTTAAAAAAAAAAAAACCTTTTCAAAACCACAAATTAACTTTTATCATGGCAAGACATATTTTAAAGTTTTAGGTCTCCCAGCCATAGCATGCTTTTTAGGAGAAATCTCTCCTGTACACACCGGTAGTTCATTGCACAGCTGGAGTGCCTTTGGCAAATGAAAGAGTTATAATGACATTGCTGGAGTTGTGTGCTGCCTACATTTCTGTAATCACTGGCACAAAGCAGCTCTGAGCGCTCTCCTGCTGCATGAGGATTTGCAGACTGCTGCTCCATGGACAGGGAGCTCCAGAAAGATAGCTGAGAGTGAGGAAAACAGATCCAAGAGGAGGCACTGAGCCCCTGCAGGTGGATGTTCCCCCAGAAGTGAGGCTGGGAGGAGGTCAGGGCCTAATTGCAGGACTTTTACTTCCACACATGGATACTGAGAGCAAAGTCACGGCTGTCCTTATCACTTAAGGTGCATATGGGGTACACCACTGATAGAGCATTAGAGGTGCCTTGCCCTGCTGTTGGGGACAAGAAGGGTGCAGCCTTATGATAGCTACATGGCTGAGGATGCTTTCCATACCTGCTTCCAATCATAACAGGTGCCAGGTGAGGGTCTTGTGCTGCATTAGACACCTTCTCCTCACAGCACACAGAGTGTGGTGCAGTGAACACAAAACCCCACATCATCACAGAATTGTGAAAATGTGACACCAACCTTTCAGCCATTGGACTTAAGCTGATGATTAAGTAACTCTCTCTTAGTGTGAGAATGTGTGTTAAGGTGAGGTAAACATAGGTCAGGATGTGCCATTCTCCAAAGGGCTGAGAGAATTAAATAGCATAAGGAATGAATCTCTGGCTGGTAGACACTGTCTTCACTGGAACCCTGTTGGTTTGTATTTACTGGAGATCTGATACAAGCTCTGTTGCTGAAAGTACTACGGGAAGATAAAAGTAAGATTTGAAGTGAGGAGAGCACTCCATACTTGAAATTTAAATAATCACTATGTCCGCTATTGCTGATGCTCTTTTCTCCTGATTGTTTAAATTGTCTAGATCAAAATTCTTTGTGGCCCATCAGCATCATTGCATCAAATGATAAAGCTGAGGAAGAAGTCTACAGTTATAATAGAAAGAGTAAAATGATAACAGAGCCATTAAAGCCCATGCCAGACAATCAGAAGATTTTTCCATTGAATTTTAACTCACAGTGGGACCAGAAACTTGCTGAAACACCCCCTTCTTTCCCTCTAAAATGAGTGCAAGTTCCAGCGCTGTCAGATTTGCTGCCTTTGTTGTGCAGGAGGTTGCTGTGCTAAAAGTGCCTTTTTAGCACAACTTAAAAAATAGACATCCAATAGGAAATCTGGCTCTTTTTAGGTACTAGCTGGTATGCACCTTCGTTTTCTGCATAGACGTTTTAATATTCTTGTTTCTGAAGAAGATTTTTTTTCCCCGTGTTTTTATTGGTTATACAGAGAGTATATGGAAGAGTATTTTTGAAGTAAGGATTCCTGGTACATTCACTTTCAAAATCTACAAGCACCAGCTTTAGATATTATTTGAATTTAAGCAAATAGATATATTGATCCTTTTTTCTCTCTCTTCTGTGATAAAGTATAAAACAAGATTTCGCTGTAAAATGGATACTTTGAATGTCCTAAGGGCAACATGTTAAGGAAATCACCTTGTCTTCAAATAAGCTCAAGAAACAATTCAACTCATGGCATGAACGAGGTTTCTAGCACGAACAAGTGTGGTAGTCATTTGTAATTCTGCATCTGCCAGATGCTATCATGAAATATTCACTTTGTTTAATTGAGAAAGCATGTTGCATTGTTTGAAAAAGTAGCTTGATTTTGTTGGAATCCAGTCTGTGTTTTGGAAATAGATGAGAAAAACCTGCCTTTTATCACAGATGACCAGATCCTTATGTATCTTACCTCAACAGAAGATATCTGTACACCAGAAGAAACTCCCTCAAAAACTTTTCATAGATTGCTGAGATTTTTACCGTTGAGTGGTGCTAAGACTACAAAGAGAATTAAAGTAAAATTCACATCTTCCATGATGACAGCCTCCAGGTATTAGCCACTGCCAGTATGACACTCAAAAGCACAACAGACTGAAAGCATCTTGAATGCTCTTTCTTTTATTTCAGCAAGAATGGTTACAAAGAGCAAGTCTCCAGAGGAGAAAGCTTTCTAGGTACCTCTTTGGAGTGTCGTCTGAAAGTTGCTTGCTTATTGATATGAGAAGACTTTTGGATTGTGGTAAGAAGTGCCTCTCTTTCACCAGCTGCTCTGAGTATTCCTGGCTGAGATGCCCACCCAGTCTCTTGCTGCCACCTGTGTTTTTTCAACTCTGATATCCTGATTTCTATAACTTGCCTCTGATCCCTCTCTTTGCCTTGGGCCTGGGCTGCAATACACAGTTTCCACAATGGGAGTCACCTGGCACAGGCTACGTGCATTTAATATAAGCTGACTACATATCACTTGTGTGCCTGTGAATACCACCTCCTTCTCCAGCTGTTCAAGCCTGCAGGTAGCAGACAGCTACCAACAAAATGTGTTCCATCCTGGTAGCAGGTCAGCAGCTGCAAACCAAGACATTCACTCAGTAGATCTTCCTAGTGCAGATGCACCCCTCATGGCTTTTAGCCTGGTTCACACGATTTGGGAGAGAACTGAGAACTCTTCCAAGCAAGATTTGGATTCTGTGGTCTGTAGAGCCAGGGCACCACTTAGTAGGTGAGAGAAGGACTGTTCTGCCCCAGTATTTTGGCATTATATGGGACTGCTGTACTGCATGTGGTGGTGAGGCTTGAAATTCTCCTCCAAAGGCCTTTGCTGACTTTTTGTGGGTTTTGTTCTCTTGCTTTCCTCCTTGTACCATCTGACTTGACATGCAGGTTTCCCTTCAATCTGGAGAACTGCCTGATGAGTCTCCGTCTTCCAGTTTCTGGCTGCCTGCTTGCATTCCCCCACCTTTCTTCCAATGAAAAACATATTCTTCCACTTCTTTTGTGCTCAGATCTGCATGCATACTCTGATTGCCAAAACTTTCCTGCATTCAATGACTCGATCAGTTCCCAGATGTCTATTTGCATCTATATGTACACCCCAGCAGTCCTCCCCCAACTTTTGTAAAAATATATAAATATTTGAAACAGAAACCCATGAATGTAATTTCCCCACTTTTGTTATTTTTAAGAAGCACTTCAAATATTGCAGTGTGGGGGAAAAACAAAAACTAGCAGAACCCACACTGAGACATAGGATTATTACTTGTGTGATAACAGAAAAGAACTGCACTGCTTCTAACTTCAAAAAGAGTTTAGTGTTATGTTCCTTCAGCATATGGAGGAGCTGTTTGATGCGGTCTTGATTAGGATTCTCTCGGGATCTATTCCACATCCTGCCCATTTGTTTCCTTAGATATTGTACATGATCCCCCTCCCATTCCCTTGGAAATGGCTCATTGCCCTCTGTCTGAACTGTTTTACAAGGACGGTGGTAGAGAGTGTGTGGTAACGATGAAGCTTGCACTGCATGACAAGCAGTGGATGGTTCCTGTAGGGGAAAATGCAGTCTGCAGACATCCTGCCTCCAAGTTTGACATTAGAGGCAGCTTTTCCCCTTATCTCTCAGCACTTACAAATATGCTGTTAGGCATATCTTTTGCGTGAAGTGCTGGGTTTGAAAGCTGAGACAGGTGCAAGGAAGGATGAGACGCATGGGCAATTTAGGAGCTGCAGTACACGTGGGTACAAAAAGAAACAGTTCAGCAAAAGAGCTGGCTTTCTATTCTGGGGTTTTGTTGCTTTTTTGTGTCTCCTCCATTCTGAGATAGTACTCAGATGTATTTCTTCTTTGTTCATAATAGTGGCAACTTTCTTCTGGGCTTGCATAGAAATCAGAATCAGGAAACAGGAAGGAATTATGGGACAGGCAAGGCTGGGAGCCATAAAAGAAATCTAAACAAGAAAGAAGTCACTTATTTTTAACAGGATGGGAAATTGTTCCACAGGTTTCTCTCAAGTGGGAGGTAAGGTGACCCTACATCGCCTGGAGAAGGAAATTGTATCTTCTAATAGATCAGTGTATGAAAGTGGGTACAAAGATAAACAAACAAACAAACATGCGTTTAGGCAGAAGGGTTCTTTTTTATTTTGGAAACAGAGTGTAGGAGGAATGCATTAGGAAATTAATAACCTCTCTAAAAGGATAACTGGATGCAATTTTCTTGCTGGTGTTTTACAGAGCTTTTGGTCTCTTTTGGCCTTTAAAGATGCAGAGAAAACAGGAAAAAAATCCACATTCCAGGACAAAAGAGCCTGTATTCCTTTGCTGATGTGAAGGCATGGGTTTACTAAGAAGGGTGGGAACAGCAGAGTTGTAGCATGACACGTGAAGCACATAAGCTTTCAAGCTGGTCTTGTTGCACAACCCTCTCGTTCTCCTTGGCCCCACTGAGTTGCCCCCAGCCCCTACCACTGTCTGAATGATGCAGATCTGTACACTTACAAAATTATCTTCCTTTTCTGTGGCAACGTTTTGTGTGTTTTGCCTTTTCCAGGTTTGTTGGGGAGTTTCCTTTAGTGGAAGGAGGTGGGTGTCTGAAATTTATTTCACTAGCGTGGTGAGTCACATGAAACCTTCTCTGTTCTTTTCTTTGCCATCTTTTGTTACCAGTCCTCAGCCTGAAAGTACTACAGCGCAAGTTAGATACAAGAAGCATGTTTGCAAGAATTGTACTTGAGGGAGACAGGAAATGGATGGGATGACTTCTACTGGCTCTTCATGTGCTTTGACTCTTGCTTTCAGAAAGAGAGCTGTGGTCATTCAAGCCCTAGTATAAGCCTACTCCTTTAAATAGACTTGATCAAAGAGGAGATATCTACATTTTGGTGTGGTTTTGTCATACGTTTTTTATCACATGCTGGTCATCTGATGACATCTGGCATTCTGATGCTTCATGGGATGCACTTTTTATGTGGAGATAATGCCTGTTGGCTGAAGGACCAGCATGAGCAGGATAGACATGGATGCAGGGGAAAACATGAACAGAAAGGGTTGCAGGAGCATTGTCCAAATTATTGTTGAAATAGAGAGGAAAAATATATTAGAAGAGAGGAGACAGGAGAATGCAAAAAATTCATAGTTTTAGTGAAATGTAACCAATTATTTTAAAATATAATTGAGCCATTAATTGGGGCTGGGTGCTAACTGAGAGAGAGAGAGATTTTTTAATAATGTAAGGTAATTATCTACTGGCATTTCTCTTTTTTTTTGCTGCCATACTTTCAAGCCTAGCTCAATTATCCAATATTCCACACAGTCTATTACTAAGGTCAACCTCTGCAACACAGTGCAAATTTCTGTCAGTTTTCTTTTGTTTTACTGTGGCTCTGTAGCAAAGCCCATGAGGAAGTCAGTAATTCTGTCTGCTGAGCTGCAAGTAAACGGTCTGCAAGAGGGAGAGTGTAAAGCCACACTGAACTGCAAAGATAAAACAAAATACTAAATATCTTCCAGTCAAGTGAGCACTATGCATATCTGTGCACTGAATTAGACAGAAACCGAGGAAGCAAGAGACGATGTTGAGTAATTAAATGCTCTTCCATAATGTATGTGCTCAAAGGGTGGGAATATGAAGCTTTCCTGGACCTTCTGAATAAGCACACTTCCTCCCTGCCACATCCAGTTAAAATGCTTTATCTAAAGTCCACTGCTCCCTATGTTTGCCTGGCTGCTAGATTACTGCTTAGGAACTGGCGGATGAGGTTGCCAAGCCACTATCCATCATATTTGAAAGGTCATGGCAGTCTGGTGAAGTTCCCACTGACTGGAAAAGGGGGAACATAACCCCCATTTTCAAGAAGGGGAAAAAAGATGATCCTGGAAACTACAGGCTGGTCAGTCTCACCTCTGTGCCTGGCAAGATCATGGAGCAGATCCTCCTGAAAGCTCTACTAAGGCACATGGAAAATCGAGATGAGGTGATTGGCGGCAACCAACATGGCTTCACCAAGGGCAAATCGTGCCTGACAAACCTAGTGGCCTTCTATGATGGAGTCACAGCAACAGTGGATAAAGGGAGAGCAACCGACGTCATCTACCTGGACTTGTGC
>WBMW01003931.1:137612-170124 GCA_013396635.1 Penelope pileata | reverse complement strand
TATTATTTTTAAAAAATTGTGTGTGTTTTTTTAAATCTTTTTTTTTTTTTTTTTTTTTTTTTTTTAACTTTTAAGGCTGACAGAGGCAAAACTAAGCCTATCGCTAACCCCTACAGAGCATGAGGACAGATGAATACTCCTGTCACCCCCAGCTTGCTTGAGCGGCTGACCTGCTTAGGACATTGTCTGAAACATTGCTGCCTTCAGCACTCCTACTACAGGTTTTTAGTAACGAGGAATTTCTGTCAGGTATTACAGGAAGGAAATGAACTCTGTTTACTTTGTAGATCCATTTTTTTTTCCTTCACAAATAGTCATCTGAAGCATTGTCTTTTCTAAGAATTATGCATACAGAAGTTAAGGTAATCGAATTGGGTTTATAATCCAAATACAGAAGTTTATAGTTGAGATGAATATATGCAGCTTTAGGCTCCATCAGCTGGGATACCGATCTTCCCAGCTTCTTTCTGGAGGCAGTGGGGGGATAGGATCTCCTTCAGAGCTCTCTAATTCACAGTATCTAAATTGGGAACCTAAACTACCTTATGCAGAAACCTTTGAAGAGAAGCTTATTGACAGCACTGCAAGTTAGATGGTGTCTCTGCTTATTCTGAAGTTCCGTAAAATGCCTCCTGTACTACGTCAGGTAAAGGGCAACACCTTGCATTTATGCAAGAAAAGGATAAAATTAAATTGTTAGTGAGAAAAACAGGTAGATTTTCCAATCAGCCAGTGCCTGATGGTGCTGCAGCAAACTTTTTGTTTGTTGATGTTTCATGGAGGCAGGAAAACGGGAAGAATCAGTTCTGGTAAAGGAATGATGGACCTAAGAGACTAAAGGTTCAGTTCTCATTTGCTGGCTCCTGTATCATGTTGGATGACAGTTAGCTCATTTCATGAAACAATTCCCTCAAGTCTGGGCTCCAGTGCTCCCAGTGCGGTACTTAGTAAGACAGTATGAGAAGTTTTCAGATCAAACTATATCCTACAAGGCCATAAGGAATGTAAACGGAAGGAAGAAGGAATACACACACATGCATGCTTTAGCTCAAAAATGCAAATTAATAAAAGTGCCTTCTTGATGACACAACTCAAATGACATTCAATGAAGGATGGCGCATTTTGATGTGGCAGGCTTGGAAAGGGTTTCAGTAATAGTTATAAAAACAAAGCACCAAAAATCCCTGCAAATTACTGATTTGCCTGAGAGTATCACGTACCACTAAAACAGATGAAGTAATCTACCTCCCTAGAGGACTAATTGTGTTTTGGAAGGTGGACAAAGGAAGAAAGAAAGCTCATGATCAGATGGCACCGTGTTTTTTAATTTCTCTGAAACGGCAGACAAAGAGCTGAGAAGTGTCACAAGGACCATGAAGAAGAAACAAAATGTGATAGCTGCATTCTGTTCCTAAGGACTTTTTTTTTAATGGCTGAATCATTCTCATTGCTTCAGGAATAACAATTAGACAAGTCTCCCAGGGATCCGAGATCCTCTTACTGTCTCTTGTAGAGGAAGTTTGTGAGTGCAGGGCTCTCCCTGGCTATTCTTTGGGAGTGAGTGAGTTGCAGACATTGACTTCTGTTTCTAGTTCTGTGCTAACCAGCCAGGGGGCATTCATGCAATCTGTCCATGTGTATCTATACCTGTAACCATTTGTTCAAATGCATATATGTATTTCTTTTCCTGGTATCAACAGGTACAAAATGCTTTTAATTCAACAGCTCAGAGTACTGAAATAAAATATAATTGGCATATATTAATACTACGGCCAGTAATAAGCAAGAACAGGAACTGAATTTTATGTCCTCTTGTTGGAATCAACAGATAATTTGGTACATCTGGGACTGCTGCTCAATTTTATTTGCATTTCATGGCCATCAATTCCACTGCTGGAGTTGCTGTGCGTGACATCATAAGGTGCTTCAGGGCAAAGCGTGGTACTAGCACCTTAGTGCTAGTGTGGTACTTCAAGAGATTGATAAGTCATTGTATGACTGACACATTTCACCCCGCTGCCAGGCACACAGTTCCATCCAGAAGAAAAAACCTCTGCTTTTCCTCAAAATCATTTCTTACTATGAGCTGGCAGTAACCAACATACGTGGGCTCTTAAAATACCGCATTGTTCTCCTAGCTTACTGTAGAGTAAGGGTGGTTGGGCTTTACGTGAGCATGCCTGAGGGAATAACAGAAATTCTGGATCCTCCCAACATGTCATCTACTGCCAGAGTGACTGCCAGCTGACATGCAGCTGTATTGTCTGCATCCTGAGAATTCTCAGCACTATTTCGGAGTTGCCTTCAAAATAGCTACTCTGTGCAGAGGAATTCATAGCACACTAAAAAATTCTCCCTGTACCTAAGCAGTCTTTGGGAATTCAATGGAAGATTCACTCCAGGGCATTTCCTACTGAAGGCAGTAGGAGCAGCTACTCTGTGTTTGCTGCTCACTGATTAGTTAATGGCAGTTTGGCATATCCCCGAGGGCCTTTTCTAGCACAAATACAGAATTCTGCACCCCTGGCCCCAGGGGATCTGCCAGACGTGAAGTGCCTTGAACTCTCCCTCCCTCTCCCACTCTCTCTCTCTCTCTGTAAGGAAGCCAGTTAATGTATTTTATACTGAGGACTGTGATTCCCCTTTGCCTTTAGCTTTCTGCTTGAGAACTGCCTCTACTGCAAATATGCATAGAAATGTACCTGCTTGGAATATGCATTAGACTGAGCATGGGTACAAACACGAGAAGAGTTGTTGTACACGCACCAATCATGAAAAGTAAAATTAAGCTTCTGAACTGTTTGTACTGGACATTTTCATTCCTGTCTTAGAGGTTAAATGGATATCAGGCTGCTGTTCAGGATAGAGTTGATCACACTCAAATGCCAAATGGTATTGCAAGTCCAGCACCGGAGGAGCCAGACTTTGTTCAACAAAAGCAGTTTTGTCTGTAAGCCTGCAAAAATGAATCTGACACTGGGTAACACACATGAAGAGAAGGTCAGCTCCCTACCAGCTTCTACTAGCTCCCTATTCCTGCTCCAAACTTCCAAATGAGATGAAACATAGGTGCTGATGGTAAAACGTAGCAGCCCATTCCTTACATATGAACTGAGTAACAGAATTAGTCTCAAGTAATTAACACTGTGTTGGTTTCCTGTGCAGTGCGTGTATGAGACTAGATTTCCTCTCAGGCTAACTGAGATATTTACACTACTTGAGGAGCTAGCAATGATCTCTAGAGGTGGCTTGAGGTATTTCTGTTACCTTAGATTTATATTGTGATATGTGTCCCAGGTGAATGAACTTCTACCCAAGGTGCAGAACCCCGGCATTTCCACAGACATCCTTTGGCATCTCTGGCAAGCTTTTTTTTTTTTTTTTCCTGGCACACATCTACTGGCACTGGGGACTTTGGATTTGTTTTTTCCCTTTGAACTTGCACATTTCTGCTGCAGTGCACCACAGCTAAGCTCAGACTTTTTGAAAATATAGGCCTGTGTTTTCACCTCAGGGAGTAGCACTGCTTCATGTTGCAGTCCTATGGGAAGGTAAAATTAATGCTTCTGAGAAGCTCAAATATTACATGGTAGTACCTTTAAATAACAAAGAATCAAATCAATTGAATACTCATTGCTCAAACATTCCTAGTAAATTGGCTACTTTCTTTTTGCCCTCAAACAACTAAGGATGTATTATTAAACCTAAGCAAATACAAATGCTACGTAATATGAAGAGCTTGACTCATACCAAGAGTTAAAGCTGGAAATAATTCTGTCCTTAATCCACTCTGCAGTGCCCTGTGGTAACATCAGTTGTCATACTAGAGGTCTAGTAGACTGCCTACATTCCAAATAGATAGCAGAACAAACTGGCCAGGGCACATTCTTTGCTGAGACTGCATTGAGTTTCTCATTGTGCTTCTATCTGACATTTAAAAGAACATTTAAAAATTTAATTATTATTACCTGATCATTGCAAGACATTTATTTGTTGATATATGGAAATGCAAGTTCAGCTTACTTACAGAATACACAGGCTGATTTCCTGCACTTGCACATTTAAGTAAAGCTTGAGCTGATCTCAGAAGCTTCAAACTGTAGGTTCTCTGTTTTCTGGCTTTTTAAAGTTTTTTTTTGTATTTATATTTTTCTTTGTCTTTAACAACTAAATTTCTTTGCTTGAGGAACTTTCACCTGTAGTAATTCCTTGAAAGTATGCGTGCAATACATTGATACAGAGTTGGAGTGATTTTCAAAAGCATAGAAGGCATTTGGTCACTGAACTCCTCTTCAAATATATGTAAATATTCTTCTTGCAAATGTATATATATGTGTGTAATAAAGTTATTAAAGGCAAACTAGTATTTTTACACCCACTTTTACTCGTGGAAATTGAATCAATGGGAGAGATTGGGAAGCACTGGCAGTAACTGACTGTTAATGATAAGTGTAAGAACAAAACAGGTATCAAGTTCAGATTCCCTGTGGAATCTCACGATTTTTTTCAGCATTGATAACATGGCTGAAAATAATGTTTATACCCTGTGACTCCTGCAGTTCTTAATCAACCAACCTCTCCAAATCTGGATAGCAGATAGTATCTAAAATGCTACTATTTCTGATCAACAGCTGGAAAAGCTTTAGATAGTCGCTCCTGTCTGTAGTCATACTGCCCTTTATTTTGTATTACTGAGAAACTGACTTGTGACCAGTTAGAGTATGTCTTCATGTGCCTTCCTTTCTTAGCACATTAAGTTGAGCCTGCCCACCAGTGCCTTCTGCTCTACTCTACTGTGTTGGGACTATTCATCTGCCTGAAGCTTGAATTCACTCTCTGCTACTAGTGTTCCCTCAGGTCTGGGCAAGGAGAGAGCTAAAAGCCGCATATACCTTGTAGCACTTTGCACTCTTTTTTCCTGAGGACCTTTCAGATCCTCATCAAGTGATTATAAGTGTGTCTTCATCCTCTAATACTGATTCAGATCAAGGTGTCCAGCTTGCACACCTTGTTTCAAGAAACTGTACAGAAACTCTAGTCATGTCTTAAAGGAAGTCTCTGTATGAGACAGATAACTACTTGAGATATTTGTGGATATAAGTTTATTCAAACACTAAGAGTTGCTTAACACTGGATATATTTTTCCATATTTTTCCCCATTTCAATTTGTTTTTAAGGTTTTAATGGAACTAAGAAGGTTAACTGCCTTTGACTCATTCTTGATGCAGATATGAATTTCTCCCAGGCTGGCTGACTGTGTGCTTACTGTAGTACTGCTTTTGATTTTTCAGTTGATAGGAATTAAATAGTTTCATTGTATCTGTAACTTCAGTGTAAAATAGGCAGAAAATCTGGAATGTCTGCAAGAAATGAGCTAATAACCAATAAATATTATAAGAAATGAAGTTCTGATACTACACTGCTAAATTATCTCTTGTTCTGAGCTGCTTAAGTACATTTGGTTTCTCTGATGCTGTGCCTCAGGGCAGGTACTATATTTTCAATTTTTGTAGAGTGTAAGGAACTCCATGTTCCTCATCACCCAGCTTTCCAAAGAAGTTAAGTTGCTGTTTATGATTATGTCAAAGCTGTAAGACTGTGTACTTCTCAGAAAGGTGAGGTTTACTTGAACCACTGCACTTAAATATATAAATACATAAAATATAAATTATATATATAGTCATATTTGAGATGATCTTCCAAGAATTCTGGTGAAACTGTGAGGTTACATCTAACCTTGGTTTGATACAGCACTAAGCTGGGCAGATGTTTTCAGGAAAGGAATCTGAAGGACCTGGAACAGGTGCTTGGGGCCTCAGAGGGTCAGTGAAAAGAGTGATGTACTCTCACAGGGTGATCCCCAAAACTCCATGGGCTGCCCTGCCTTAACTGCCACTGAAAGGGAAAGCAGCTGACGGCGCTCAGCCTAGACTAATTCCCAAGTAAATATTCAGTTCTTTAATTCTTGACTAGGTATGACTGAGCCTGAAATGTCATGGAGACCTCTGATTATTTGCCTTAAAATGCCACGCTGTGAACTGCAGTGACTGGAGAGCTGCCTGCTGGGCAGCTCAGACCTTTGGGCAGAGGCCCTCAGGCTGACCTCCATAGAGACATCTGGGACCATCCTTAATTTTCCCAAGAGAATTTATTGCTACCCTCTGCCAGAGCTGTCACTTTGTTGGGCAGATTTTGCTCATAGTGTGGACAACTAGGCTGTTGCTCCTTTACTGCTAGCCAGGTCCACACCAGCTGGTTTCAAACTAGCAGGGAATGCTTGCACAAGCTCTGGCCAGAGCAGCGACTGCACTGCAGATATATCCTGAGTGCAGATATATCCTGAAGTTCCAGTTCAGCAACAAATGCAGTGATGCACCCATACCATTTAAGCTTGTTGCATAATTGGGACCTTAGAGTCTGTCCTGGAATACTGGAAGCAGAAAAATGCCTATAATGGCTAATCAAATAAAAAACGTATTGATGTTTTCTTGGCTAATTTCCAATAAACAGAAATGACCTTCATTTCTTTGTAATGGAGGTTTTCTATCCAGAAGGACTACATTTCAGAGGAAAACAATGTAATTATATAAACAAATTCAAACAGATAAAAGGATCAAAAAGGTTAAGAGTAAATAGGCACCTTTAATAGGGTGGTGTGTTCCTTCACATGGGGAACATTTGGCTTACTTCTATCCACCCTCTTATATAACAACCAGTGTTTTATTTTAGTTCTAATGGCAAAGTCAGGTTTCAAATATTGTATTTTAATTCTGCATCTGTATTTAATAATCCAGTGCAACAATTTGTCCAACAATATGTCTAAAGTAGCAGGGACATGGACATTTGTCAGTTTGCCTAGGAAGGCTATTAAATTATAAACCTCTATATTAGATTATTTAATTAGGACTGTAGCAATTAGTTTAAGCTAGGTAACTACCGACACAGTATAAGCAACAACAAAGTTATGAACGTTGAAATATCATTAAGCATCTCATAAACAGGTGAATTTATGTGATGGCCTTTTCCAAAGGCTTTATTAGAGCTTGCACATGAAAGCTGGAATACCAAAAGCCAGCCTGCAGTTGGCTACTTTAGCCTAAGGGAAAATACAAATGCATTTTTAAAGCAAAACTTCAGGCTACTAAGAGCCATTACATTTTAATGTGAAATATTACAGTACTCAGTGTGTGTTGCTCATTTGCACAAATATTGTGATGTTTTGCTTTGCTTTATTCTTGTATATACAACCGATTGTTGAAAATAGACCCTTCTCTCTTTTCTAGGTGTTTTCTATTCACTGTGTATAGCATGTGCAAATACTGTGCACCTGTAACACTTGCCTTGAACTATCTTAGTTTGTAGGCTAGGTTGAAGCTGTCTCTGGACAGGGTCAAAAGGTAAAGATGTTCATTTGCACCCAGGAATCATCACAGCTGCAAACAGTTGCCAATGTTGCAGGTGGTAGCAGTGTTGGAGGCACAGTGTTTTTTCCTTTGGGAAATTTTGGCCTTCTGGACCTAGGCATATGATGTACAGCTCTACTGAGGGATACTGGATCCAGAGGAACCCTTCAAATGAGAATTTTCTGTAATTTTTTTTTTGTATTTATACATGATTTTATTTATTTTTTTCTCTTGTTTATATATTATAGCTCTGACCATGGAATATAAGGTATTGGAGATTCTGACATGGTATTTCACTGGCTTCAGCATTAGTGACTGCCACTACAGGAACCCAAATCTGCTTATGTCTTTTTAACAGTGAGCTTCAAAACCAAATTCTCCTTCAGAAGAGTGGGAGCAAAGAGGCTTTTGCTAGACCTTTAGCTCCTTATTTATAGGCTTTACAAAAGCTATGGGAGAACCTTTGATTCAAGAAACACCTTTTATCTGATATGTGACTTTAGTTGAAATGAATGTTTATTTTTCAGTTTTATCCAGGGTTTATTTTCAAGTAGATTTTAGATTTTTTTGGAAGAACTCTAGGTTTTTGATTACTACTGATGTCAATAGTGCTGTCATCAGAACCTTCTAAGGTAGATTGGAAAATGTGACGCAACTGTGATGGGGGAATACTGGGGGAGTATTCTCCTGGCCCTCTCACAACCCATCTAGTCTGTGGTGTGGTAGGGAGATCTCCAAACAAGGTAGTCGACCAAGGACAAGACACAAAGGACACAGTGGCTGTCCACAGCGGCTGAGACATTCATGCCAAGTTCTGCATGACGCTAGAAGATATGACCACCTCCTGTGTGGAAAGCACTGAAAAAGGAAAATGGCAATGACTCAATTTGTATGTTCTCATTTGAGGGCAAAATGCATCACAAGGCAAATGTAATTCCTGCACTTGTCATTATTAAATAGTGTGGACATGTAATATAATTCTGAGGGCTTCATTGGTGTAGAAGCCTGTGAAGGAACACAGACAGGTGGAAAACAGTCAGAAAGGACCTGTTCTTCCTCAGGCATCTCAGTTATTAGAGCATGGGTACCATACTTTCCAGTACTTTACCATACTTTCCAGTTACCCTGCGATAAGAGTAGAATAAGACAGGGAAGCATGGTGGAAGAGAAGGCCCTTGATTACCTTGTTTGTGAAGTCATGGTGGGCTTTTTAGGCTGAGCAAAGAATCTGTGCACATAATTTTCCATGAATGCATCCTGTGATGAGATGAAGTTCCTTGGTTATCACATTTACTGCTGTTGACTCTGAGAACCACAAACTCTGCCTGTGCCATGCTGCTTATGTTCTGTTGGGTTTCACTACAGGGAAATAGAGACAGTGCATAAATGACCTAAACAGATGCAAAGGTGCAGCAACTGACTACTCTTCACTGCTTAGCTGAGAGAAAAATAGGATCTGCAGGAGCATGATGGCTACAGGACCACAAAGATAAGGTGCACTGGCAATCTTGTCAGAGGAAGCTTGCAAGACTGCACTTGAATTTACCCATTGCATCTGCATTAGCAATTACAATAAGCATTTTACCAGAACAGAAGTTCAAAATCTCTTAGATACCAGTGATTTGAAGTATTGCCTATACAATTTTGCTAAAATATGCATGAAGTGAATTTCAGCTAATACATTATTAATTTTGGTAATGTCAGATCTCTAACAACCTCAGACGTATGAAGTAATGCGTTTGAATGTTTAGAAAATTTGTCGTGTCTACTTGACTGTGTACACATCTATGTGTGCATCGTACAAATGTGACACCAGGCTTTTGTAAGCACTCCTTAAGAGTCACTCCTGATGTGCCTTGGAGATAAAAGATTTGTATCACTTTTTCCATTTAACTGCTTAGTTCCTGTTTTGTGATCTTTTGTTCCTTGTGCATTAAGGGAACTGAGATGAATGCTTTCAGTAGCTGTTTCTAGGAAAAGGTTTTAAAATAATATCTAAGATGGATTTTTCAAGGAGCATTTCATATATATTATAAAGTAGAAAAAATAATTGCAAGAGATACAGAGAAGCAATTCCTATGTGTCACATTTTTACAGTCTTCATAATATTTACTTTTTTTAAAAACTCAGGTCATAACTTCCGTATACTACCTTCCATCAAAACTAGTTAGAATGTATCTTAAAATGACAATTCAATAAGGTATTGCCAGGGTAGCTGTAGAGCTTTCCATCATTTTCTGAATGACATAAACAGATGCAAATTGTGTACATAATGGAACTAGTAGCAAATAATAATCTTCAGTGAGATAACCCTCTGCTTTTGGGATGTATTTTGAGGGATGAATGTAAAACGTGAAGTAATGATTACAGGACGAGAGAACAAGGAGTCACCGTATCAGTCTTCTATGCTGCTATAGAAGAAATTACTGCTGCAGTAAAACAGTACTCATCATCTTTGTCAGTTTATTGTCAAGATAGTGCTAAAGGATAGCAATCCATTTTAATACTTTCAATTATTTGGGGAAAAATAGAACAAAATACATACTTTGCTTTGTTATGAATTGACACAGTGGAAGAACTTGTTGTTTTCTTTTGACCTCTATCTTAAAACCTGTATATGTATATGCACTCTGTATACACATGTGCTCTTGGAGTGACTCCAGATCTATCAGTTTTGTTAAACAGACTTTCCTTACATTGAAACCCAGCTCTTAAAAGGCAATTGTCTTAGTCCATCATATTTCAAGATCATTTTTAGACTAAATTCTTATTGTTCTCTTCATAGTTCATAAGGATGACTGTTGCATTAATTCAAATCAAAGATAAAAATACATCAATATGTCAGATTTTTAGATGGAAACAGTACAAAGTAATAATTTTTGAATCGTTGTTGCATTCTACCATGAACATTGTGGCAATCAGCAGCACTGAGACCATGTATTCTAAAAGCAGATGCTTTCTGCTGTATCACCTTGGGAGAACTCAAGAAGAGAGAGGATCCTCAGCTCTTCTTTATACTGGTTTAACTGATTTCCAGGAATTCATGTCTGTTTCTTTCATTTAAATAGTAATTTTTNTTTTTTTTTTTTTTTTTTTTTTTTTTTTTAGTGAATGTGAAATGCTTGATGCTATAATTGATTTTTTAGATATTGTGCTAATGCTTGTTGTCATGCATAGCGGTAACTGCTTTTGCTCACTTTGGTTTGAGGAGTAAGTGACTTGCAGGCAATGAGAAATGAAAAAATGTTAAATCCCCAAGAGGGATTTATTTCCTTCCTTCCTTTCTTCCTTCATTCCTTCCTTCCTTCCTTCCGATATTTCAGTAAATCTTTTGGAATTTCATTGAAAGGTTATACTGTCTACAGATATTTATGTTTGAATGTAGGGTAGGAGTGCCTTAGTCTGGCCTGATGTAAATCTCTCTAGGGCTGTATGGAGGAAATGACTCCTAGTTGCCACTTTCTGTCTATGATTTTTGCCATGCAAAAAGGCAGCATTTCTCCATATTCATCTGTGGTTTATAGCACTGGGTACATCGCTCTAGGACCTTCTTTTAAAAGACAGGTTAAAGGATCTGACGAGGAATGGATATAGTGAGGATATCTGACCATGATTACCATGCTTTCTTCCGCCAGAAACTGTCAGGATAAGGAAGTACATTCTTCAGGGGCCAGGCATTAGAAAAGGGCTCTTTATTAATGAAAACTAGGCTTTGTCGTTCATAGGATGTGGCAGAGCTGGCAGCAGAATCAAATCACAGCTTCAGCAGCATCTTTGCTCGTCAAACCCATTGGCACTGCATTTCAGAGCAAACTGTACCTCTTTCCTCTTGTCTATCCTGATTATGTAGCACAGCTACTGGTACACAGGTAACACTGACCTTGTAGTGAGATGTCTGTTTAGTTCTTGGTCCCCAACTCTCATCTAGTTCTCCTATTTGACAGGTTACAGAAATACTTAAAATTCTGTTTGTCTGCAATTAAGAACATACACTCTTCATTTCCTAGGTGCTCAGCTGAGGCCTGGAGATTCTGTTTTTGATCTTGGTTACCAAGTCTTTGCACCTGACACTGCTGAGGGTTAGCTTCCTTGGCAGAAGGCTGGCTGGGATGAAAATAGACTTCGACTTGGGACATCATTAGTGGTAGTCCTCATTTCTGATTTCTCTAGCGGCCTTCGGCAGGTAATTCTGAGCCCCTGTCTCAACTTTTGTCTGCGAGGTGAAGACAGTATTAATTTCTTTTATTGTCTGCAAAGTATTTGGGCACTGTGTCAAAAGTCCTACAGGACAAACCAGAAGGAAATGCATGAGCAGATGACGTGAAATGAAGGTTGCCTGGGTATGTTCTGACAACTCCTAGCTTGAAAGCACTTTGAAACCACAGCTGCTTCAAATCTTTCACTGCAGACTGATGGGTATAGAAAGTGTATAGACTCAATTGCTTTTTAACTCCTACCCTCGTACATCACTGTCATTTACAGATCCATCTGTAAATAGTTTCTCTGTTATGTTACTGGCAATGTAAAGTTTTAAACCAAAACAAATTCCCACCCAAGAAGTCAGCCCATCACCACCTCCTCCAACCTAAACAATCTGATCAAAGTTTGTGTAAGATACCTATACGTTTATATACATGCAAGTCTGTGCATATGTGTGCATATACATCTATTAAAGCATTCAAGAAACATCTTGTGCACATGAAAATAACATTATTTGAAGTGAAAAAAGTCAGGTCTCTAATCCCTTGTACATAAAATATTACCTCTGGTTATGAGGAAAGACTGTTGAGGAGGACATTAAGGCCTGAAATTACTGAGCTCTTCATAGAAGTAGTTAGCGAATGTGGGCAATAATCTGTTGTTCAAAAAGCAAAATCCCCAAGGATTTTGAATCCATGTATTCAGTGTGCATGCATGGCATGTATATCTAATAGATCAATATTTCACAGACAAAGAACAATTTACAAGACAGACTGTAAATTATAATGGCTCCAAAACCAGCCAGTGTAAATGGATTCTAAGCAGTGTGAATCAATAACAGACACTTCTCTAATAGCTTCCCCACTGCTGGTGGGAGAGAAAAACTAAAGCTCCATATCTCTTCTTCTGTTGCTACCTTGGGAATGCCTGATGCTGCGTATCCCTTCCAGATCTTCGTTCTAGTCAATTCTTCTTACATTTTCTATTGAAAATCTTGGCAGTGCAGCCTCCAGCCCTGTGTGAAAACTTAAGATTCTTACTGTTCATGCCTAAGAAAATCAAACTGTACCTATACACAGGTGTACCGCTGGCATTTATTTGAGCACAATTTCCCATTGGCTTCACAGGCAAGTGTCAGGAATGGGACAGTATGGGAAAGCTTTGTTCCCAGTGGTAAGTCTCAGCAACATAATGATGATTAGGTAGTTAATATGATGTTATTTAATATGACTTGTTAATGATATGTTGTTAGTTAATGTGGTTAATTAATTATGATAGTTAACAATTCTGATAGCATAAATGTCAATCATGGAGAGAGAGGCTGTGGCAAAGAATTTCCAAAGGGATACTGCCCATGTCTGACAATCCTAATTCTCTGTCTTCCTCTGCCACATTTATAAAGCATTCACTTGTGCTACTCCTCTGAAGTTGTTTCTGTTCGGGTTGCTAACAGCCTCCTTCATTTATTTGTTCTAGTAACAGAGTTCATCAATCCCTTCTCTGTTTTTGTAGGTCTGTAATAAATCTTCTGTACCCTTCTCTTTCTGACTCTCAAGGTCTCTTTTTCTTTCTCCTGGGATTGCTTCCATTTTCGAGCTCTAATTTTCTTCCTGTCTTTTTCTTTCTTTCTTTCCCTTTTAATTTTTTTTTTTTTTAGAGACTCATTCATTTCTGTTGGTTCTACTATGTCTCCTTCCACAGCATGCTTATTGGTAAGGAAGCATCTTTTCCCTCGGGGAAAAAAAAAACAACATCAAAACCGAAACAAAACAATCCTAAGGCAGTTCCTCCTTACCCCAGCAAACTCCAAATTAATAACTCCATGAGTTACTTACATCCGCTGGTGATAGGAGTGAAAGCTTGCCTCCATTTCCTGCCATTCCCCATTGCTCATTCAGTCCTAATCCCAGTAGTCTGTTCCCTTTATCCCAATAGTCTCCCCACTTCTGATGGCTGTTCATCATCTCCTACCCCTCTGTGTGATTGTTTTGAATGGTGAGTTATATCAGAATTTGTTTTCTAGTACTTGTACTCTCAAATAGGTGTGTCAACCGTGTGAGGTTATACAGGTGAGAACTGGACATTAAGATTCTCTCTCTCCTCTTCCTTCTCCCAACTTTTTTATTTTTCTACAGAACTGTAATGGATTCTCTGATTTCTACGTTTTTTTTTTTTTTGTTTTTTTTTTTTTAAGGTCTGACAGCTGAAACTTAGTATGTCTAAGAAAGGATTTTGTGCTCTCCTCCTTCCTTTCAGAAATGCTCTTTTGTCTTCATTTTACTTCTCGTCATTGGTGTGAACAAAGGGCTCTGTTCTTTCCATGATATTTCATCATTTCAGTACCATGTTTAATTCATCCTGCTTCCCCTCGCTTCTTCACTGTGTATTTAAGTATTTTGATATGATCCCATATGTCTTTTCTATCTAAGCACATCACTAAAGTTACTGTAATATACTCTCCATATAATACACATAGAATGATACACACTGTGCAAAACTGCTGCTAAGATTTCCTCCTCCTCCCTTCTGCACACGTATATTCTCACAACCCTCTCCACTGTTTGCTGTTGCAAGTGTGTTCTCAGCTTTTTTGTGTCTTTCTGTTAACGCTTATTCTTTCTATTATTAAATGAAAGCTCCTTCTGCCTTTCAGAATGCACAAGAAATCAGATTCTGGCTATAGATATGCTCTTCTCTGTGTCTCTTCACCCTGCTTCCCTTAAAAGTGCATTTCCTCAAGATGACCAATAGTCATGAAAGTGACCATAAGCAGCGGTCACTGAAGTACGTATTCTTCATTGCATTCATCTTTCTTGTATGTGTGAACTCTGGGGCAAGAACTGTATTAATGATCTGCCATAGACTGTCTTTTGAGTAGGCCACTGCATCTGTCTGATTCTCTAAAAATTGAAAACTGTAATGGATGGCTGCTATGAAAAGGAAGAAGAAACTGGACAGGGGTACAGTGAATTAGCACTGAGGACGGTTAGAGCTGTCTGGTCACTCATATTGGAATAGCGTTTTTTTCTGAGCCTAAGGGCAAATACTGTAGATTACTTGGTGTATTTCCTCACATAAAAAGGATAAGAGCAGAAAAGAGGAAGAAACAAGAGGTTTTTTTCCTCCTCTGCAGTAATCCATACATGCTTGGCTGAGATGGGCCAATATTAAAATGAAACCACATTGTCATACCCTTCCCACACCTCTACGCAACAGACAGAACCATACAAAAGGGACAGTACTCCCTAACATCTGACTGAAGCACATTCGCTTTCAGTGTGCTGAGAGGAGGATGGAAATGGTATCAACACCTTGTTTAAAAATGCTGTCAGCAAAGATTAAAAAAAAGAACAGAAGAAGGAGGCTTATATTTGGAGCTTACATTGTGACTTATACTGACAATTTCACTGGTAAGAAATTCCATTGTTTCATTGTGCTTTTGAGAGGTTTTTACCTCTTAGCTCTCCCTGAAGCTATAAACCATCTCAAGTATAGTAAAACAACATCAGCTGTAGCTTCCTCTTAGGCAACACTACCTATTCTCTTTTGCTAGCCTCCCTGCCCCTAAAAGCAAGATACATGATGAACGTATGATATAAGCATCTTTCTCTCCATCCTTCCTTATCTCCTTCCCTCTCTCCCTTTCCTTCCCTCTTTCAGCAACCCCCCACACCCCTTACAGAAATGTGGTCTATTGTGATTCCTTAAACTTATAAATGTCAGTCCTTCCCCCAGCCTGCCCCCACCAGATTCTGCTGTTTCAGTTCTCCACCATCTCTTGCTATATATAGCCAATTTGTCTAACTGAGTAGAAAAAAATCCTTTACTTTCTGTAGGGAATACCAGCAAAGCAGCAAATATTGCCATGGCAACAAGCCTCTCAATCCATCAGACTCCCGCAGTATCTAATACATAATCTGTAAGGAGGAGACTAGTGCTGAAAAATGAATGTGACATATGTCACTTCAGGATTTAATACTCTTTCCCCATGACCTTAATTAGCTCACCTTATTTTGAGTGATTATTCATTTTCTGATAGAAACTTCTTTTTTATTTTGCCGTACTGAGGAAAGTAACGTGTGATCCACATTCATCAAAATGCAACTTTTGACTTTTTCCCCACAAACACACCACAAAATGGGAGTTTCTATAGTAACACACAATGCAGACTTAATTTGAAATTATAATCTCTTGATAAAGATGAGATTCCCCCAGCCCCCATCTCAGAGTATTTTCCTTTTTTTTAAAGAAAAACATTGATTTTGCCACAGTGGTATACCTCTCTTCTGTTCCAAAGGATGTTTGGAAAGAGTTTCTTAAAATTAAAAACCAACATCTAATGACACTACTGAAGTTAAAAACACACATTCTCAGCACACATTTTCCTTGTACAATATACATTTTGTATAATTTACTTTGGTTTTGGCCTCATCTTATTCTTAAATTATTAAATTCTTTCACTATAACTGTTTGTTTAATGCCGTGGAAAAAGGATAACTGCATTAAACGACAATTGCAAGGACTACTGGAAAGGCCTTTCTCAAGTTTAAAACACCTTGCATTTTTAACTCAGTTTTCTAACACACATACTATTATTGACAAGTTAACACTGACAAACTTTATGTTGTGTGGACAGTTCTCCCTGCCTGGCAGTTGGGGGGGTCATACCTTAAAGCAGAGGTCTACCTTCTCAGAGTTACTGATGTAAAGGAATCATTTAAATGAGTTCATGAGCCTCTCTCCTTCCTTTTCTTGTTAACATCATGGGCACCTTGTAAAATTACGGAGGCAGAAAAACAGCAGGAATTTTCTTTTCACTTTAATGGGTTTTATACCATGATTTTCATGAATTCATTTTCAAACATTACAGCCCAGCACATGTGATTGAATGGGTACTAAAAATATACAACACTCACCCACAAATTAGCACAACAGCATGAGTTACTTGCACCTTAAATAGTAATACTCCTCTAAATAATTTTATCACCAAAAAGACACTCAACTGCATGTAAGAACAATATGCCATAGGAACAAACTGACTTAGCAGGAGGTGTGCAAATCTTTTCTGCCTTATTAGAAAAAAAAAAAAGAAAAGGAAATGTGCACCGATAAGACATTCTATGTTTGAGTAGGTTTCAGAGGATATTATTCTTTGCCTATCATTAAAATAACTATTCAAACAACGGTAGAAAATGGCGCAGAATGAGATATTTAAACCATCTCCCAGACCTGTCAAGTGAAAGTATAGATTTTCTAAACTCAACAAAAATGTACCACTTTTAAGGATAAGCAATCATACTATGTTATCTTTTTGATTTACAGCTAGATTAGCAAAACCCTTCATGACATGTGATGTGACTCTTTTGCATAAGTTCCTAGGAGCAACAGAAGAAACCTGTGATGTAGAGATAGCAGGCTCTGCTTGACAAAGATAAATATGTCAGACAATGACAATCATTCTGTTTCTTGTGAATGAACTAAAGCAGTAATTTAAAGTGTCATGATTTGGAAGCGTAATAATCTCTGTATATCATTCGCAATCAGTTGCAGTAGAACAGTCTGATATTGTTCCATGCATACAGTGAGCTGTGTGAAGATTTACAGACACAGATTTGGAGCTGGGCAAGAGCATAGGATCTGATCTCTGAGATAAAAATAACTGATTAAATTCCACCAAAGGTCTGAGACAAGTCAGTAAAACACGACTGACTTGATGGAGATCAGAGCAAAAGTACATTTTGCAAGCCACCTGTTTTGCGGGGTTCCTCTCCAGTCTCTTTGGCCACACTGCTGTCATTCCCCATGCTAACAGGGTGAGGAAGGGCTCAGGTATGGAAGGACAGGCCTCAGTGAAAACTGTTGTGATGGTGGCCAGTGTCTTTTCTCACAGCTTCAGAGGCGTCATGAGTTTTCTGCCTCTTTGCTAGCTGCTACATTGGCCTTCTTGGGTTATTTGGTAGGATGCCTAAGGTCTTGGAAAAAACTGGAATGGTTTTGCAGCCATACTTAGAGCTCTTACTGCTGCTCAGGTGGACACAGGTGGCCCATACTGATTCTGGATTAAAAGGGTGCCTGGCCTTAAAGCCATAGGAAGACAGGAGAAGTTATCTTAAAACTGCTGAATTGTATTCCTCAGGTAGGGGCTGATGGTGGTGATGGTAATACGTGGTTGCAATAAGTGGTGAAGAGGGAGATATAAAGCAATATCTCAAGCAGACTGGTGTGGAATAAACCATTCATGGAAGAACTTTTTGCCTTGTCTTCTCTGGTTGGTGGATCACTTCCTTCTAGTTTTCCTCCTACTGTGTCATCACCTTCTAACTCCTTATATCTAAAGGACCGAATTACTAAACTGAATGTTTGTAATCCATCAGCTCACCCCAACCAGGATTCCTTTAAACTTTTTGCCTACACTATGGTACTTTGTGTGACAAAGTGTTTTACAAGCTACATGCTCTGTGAGAAGTGTTTCCTCAGATGTGTTACTAAATGTGATGACTTCAAGATTTTCTGAAATCTGTCTTTTGTCACCTCCCCTTTCCACAAGTTGGTGCTGTCAAGAAAGACAAACAGAAGTGCATCTATCTATGGCACTATTCCATCATTTGGGCTGTATCTGTCCTGAGGAAACATTTTGGATGTATATATTGATTCTGATGATGTAACTCAGCTCATTCAAACATTATTGAATGGTCTTCTTTCTTCTCTCCCTCTCTCTCTCTTTTTTTTTTTTAATGGAAATGTAATCTATTAAGCCAAACTAAGAACATAAATTCAAATTCGGATGTTGTCTCCAGTATTCTGTGGAAGACTTCCTGATGAAAAGGAATATACCAATGGAAGAGCTAGGTTCCTCAGAGTGACTTTGCTTCTGCTACTTCTGTGTTGAGAGTGAAAGAAACACCACATTTCTTAAGCATTTATTTTTAATTGCCAATTAGGTGAGTAAGAGCTGCATGTCTTCTTTTGCAGCTACCAGTATTCTTTTGTGTAAGCCTCTCTGCTTTTCATTATTTTGCTTACAGGTATATGGATTAAGAAGCGTACTTACAACATATGATCATGACAAAGTGGAGGGTGTTCGGCAAAGAACAACAAAGACTGGAAGCCCTGGATGTTGAAGTGATATTATAAAAGCTAACCTTGCTGTTCAATTACGAGGTGATTAGAGAATGCTTTTTGTAAGCTGGCAAAGATATGAAGAGGGGAAATAGGGGAATTATTTACAGGAGGGGTAATAATAGGAAGAAAGAGCACTCTAGTTATATGGCTGCTTCATGCAGTGCATGATTCTAAGAGGGAGGATCAGAAAATGCGCGGTCATGCCCTCCCTTTCTTCCACAGAGATATGCCTGCACAGTGTGCCTGGGCTGGTATGGCAACGGGAGCAACACTGAATTCTGCAATGGACAGATGTTGGACTGTGTAAGAGCCACTTTGCACAATCACTGTGACACCTGCATCTGGGGAGAAACAGTGCTGCACTGACTCGAAGGAGGACAGATCTTACAGGTCTCTTTCTTGTTGGCTTTTCTTTTAACAGCTCATTTATTTCTGGCAATGACTCTCGCTGGAGTCTTTTTGGTTTTCTCCTCCATGTAGTTCAAGATATTTTATGGGAAAATGAATAGTGGTAAATAAATTTGGAAGAGCTTGAGCTATGAGTGCAGGCAGTGGTTCAGAAATAATACTCTTTGAATTAATGTGTTCTGTACACAAGAGACTTGTAGGCATTGTTTTGTCTGTAATATGGTTAATACAGTCCCTGCTACCCCCTTTCAAATTTTTGAATAGCAATGGAGGCAGGTGAAAAATGCAGGAACAATGTAGTCTAGCTGTAGGGATTAGCTTAATATCCGATTATAGGTCTTTTAAAAGACATCTGTCAAAAATACCATGATAAGACCTTTCACTCATTGTTTATATTGAATAATGCAGCTGGGCTCTTTTCCCAATACAGTGGAATATTTCTCTTTCATATAAAATAGTTTATCCTACCATGTTCTATGAGATTTTCCATTAATTGATTCTGAAGGCCTTTGTAACTCATTTTCAAAGTCTTAGAGTTTCAGAATCTAAAGCATTTATGGTGGTACCTATGAAATAGCTGTTTCTTGTATAACTCAGATATCATTTTCTTCTGGGCTCTTTTCCTCTTAGCTGTTGACCATTATTCTTTACTGAATTTCATCATTCTATCTTTCATTTTATCTTCATATTTCATCATTCTATACCTATTTTCTAGAATTAAAATCCATTATGGTCTCTCATCTGCTTGATAGCTCAGTGAACCTGAACCAGGTCAGACAGCCTTCTGCAGCTTTCAGAAATGTTGATTCTGCTATTTACCATTTCATTCATCTCACCTGCTCACTGTGAAGACAAACGATTGGCACCTCTGACATTTTTAATCACTTGTTATCATATGTGAATATGAACTTCCTGCTTTTTACATATACAGTGCGGGCTTTTCTTTCAGCACTGCTCACTGCTCACTTCTCCGTATGAAGTCTGTTGATGACCAGGACCTCTGGAAGATTTAGGTACATGTTAAATAAACACAGACGAAGCTCTACATCAGAAGTGCATTAAAATGGTGAAACCAAGCACAAAATAATGGGAGATACAGAGCTGGAAGTGCTTTTGCGTTGCTTGCTGGCTTGGATGTGAGCATACACAGCATATCATATTAGAAGGGTAATGAACAAGGTCATGCTGTCTCAACAAAGGCTTTAGACATATAATTGGCATTTTTAGCAACTCAGTCTCAAACAGAGGTCCTCCAAAACTGGTACTTAAAATCTGGTGTGACATTTGCTTTTGATAGTTAATTTCTGCACACACTTAAATTAATTCTGGTCATGCCCAGTAACACCTGCATCCTCTCTGAATTCTTATACCTAAACTTATTTCACAACAAATCTCAGCTGGATTCACAATATTATCCTAGTTCTGCTCAGGAGATATTATAGAAATACGACAGTGTATTTAGTTTTGTAGAGAGGAGTACCGTGGGAAAAAGTGAAGGTGCTTTTTTTTTTTTTTTTCTTTTCCTAATAGCTTTGTGTCTAGACCATTTAGATCTAGTGTAGAAGATGAGTGTTTGCTTTAGGAAGCATATGACTGTAATAACATAGCTTCACTGTGATATGGACCATAGCAATGCACAGGAAAGGCACTGAAAATTCTGAAATATAGTCGGACTGACTGCCACCTCTGTTTTAGAAATTGTTAATCCTGAGCTAATAAAAACTGTGGGAAAGACCGATACACACACCTAGCATGGAAAAAGACAATCTGAATAGAGTAACTTTTTGTTAAATTTGTAAGTAACAGGAAATACAGTGCTTCAATAACAAGCACTACAATGTAGTCTGCCTAAAACCATAGCTCCTTTCTGAAAACCAGAATGTGTTACTTCACTTATAATTCAGCTCTTAGTTAACTCATCTTTGATATTTTGAGTTTAATTTTCACAAAAATTTTAGCTTAATAAAGTAGTATGACTAGCACTATCACAATATAATATGTTTTTGAAAAAGGGAAGCTTCTGGAATCATATGGTTATATGAGTCTTCATTTCTGTTTGGTGAAAAAAAGAAGTTTTTGTCTCTCACACACACACACAGAAATTAAAGAAAAGACACCTGAAACCTCAGAGAAGGCAAAGCATTGTTTAGTTGGGACTGGAAATACTTTCAATCAACTTCCTGATTAAGATAAGTTTCTATTGTGTCGCAGTGCATATATTAGTTTGCAGTTCTTCCAAACCCCTTCCAGTGCAGCACTGAAACAGAAGAACTTTCTGCTTTCTTGCACAATGAAGAATTCCTTGTTTTAGAATCTCATTCTTCTTTCAAAACTTGAACTTTATCATTAGGAATAGAATGTATTTTCATTTAATTATCATAGCATTGCTCCTTCTGTTCTTTTTGTTATGTGCATCAGGTATTTTCTGCTGCAATATTAACATTAATATTGAAATACAGATTCTGGTTACTTGTAGTTTAAATTTGACTAAAGTGTTAAGTAATCAGTTTTGAAAGAAATTCTATCAACCTCTATTTATGATATCAATAATCAGATATTCCATTCAATGGCTTTATGTTTGCTATGAAAGCCCCCTCTAGAAATTACTATCACAACACGGCTCTTTTCTTACTGAAAAAGTAAAAGATAATGAACACATACTGTGGAAAACCAAGCTTGCTATTCCACTGTTGGCATGCTCTTATAAAAAGGCTGACCATAAAATGGTAACTGAGTATCTTGAAAATAAACATCTGTAACTTCCTCAAACATGGAAATACCTTCACTGACTGAGTTTTCTGAACACTGTAGAGTTTCTGCACTTGAATTTTGCCAAGTAAGAATCTGCGCTAAGTAATTGTATTTCATGTTGAACTAGATATTTGTACTTATAAATATTTTCTGAGACTGAAGAGTCAATCTTCTAGAACTGTGAGACAGAAATAGAGCCTTCAGGATCAGTTCCTAGAAGTTCTGGTTTTGTGTATGCACAGCTGGTGTGTTCATAGCAGATAGAATTTACACATGCACCATTGACTTGTTATGTGATGGTAAAGAAAGACATATTTGTCAACAAAAGCACAAAGAAAATAAGTGTAGTATACAGGTAAAACAATGAAGTAGAAAGTTCATAATGTTCCATACCAAGAGATAGTATCTTGGATATTTATTTGCTGTAATGTACCATGCATTTTTCTTACATATCATAAAACTGTAACTCAAAATAGTTAGAGTTTCTCAAAGAAAATCCAGATACTACCCTGGCACATGTAAATCTGAAAATGCTGAGAATTTTAAGTAATTCAAAGCAGTAACATTTTTCTCCTCATAAGCCTCTCTGTAAGTGTGAGAGAGCATTAGGGATACTTCAGATTCACACGCTGGACATAAAAAGAAAACATTTGTGAAAAAGACTCTATTACAAAACAGATCTTTTCCTAGGGTTTCTCTTCTCCCGAAAATTCTTTCAAATTACCTTAATTTTTTTTCCCTGAGTAAAATTCATGGCAACTACAATTCAGGTTTTGTTTGGAGTTACCTAAGGTTTCAGTCTTCACTGTTTCACTGACATTAGAAGTATATTTAGAGACATTTGGGATACAGATTTTTTTTTTAACAAATGAAGGAACATCCTTATTTTAACCAACTCTTCTGCTTCTGACAGTTCTCATATGAGTATATTATGTGGTTTAACTGGGAACCAGAACAAAAATGACTGTTTACTGATGTGCTTCTACTGCCTGAGGGCTTCGTAATTGGATGTCTATTCTCTGTTTAAATGCTTTCAGGCAGCCAGCCATGACCATTTCTGAATCAAGCCTGTAGCAAGCTCACACTGCTCGTGTCACACATTGATTATACTGCAGTCATCATCTGGCACACCAGATCTGTTCTTCTGCATAATTAACAGCTGAGAATTTGGACATCCTCATTACCTTAGGGAGAAAAGTTTGTCCAAACTTGTCTGTAAACTAGTAGCTTGGAGACCTCAGAGATCAGTCTGGATGAAAGACAAGGGACATACTTGGCCCCCAGCAAAGAACACATCCCTGGCAGGCCTTTTAGAAATATCAGAACTCTAAGGAAAGCTTTACAGCTGCTATCCAAGCCTATGAGCCATTGTGTTACAAAAGTAGCAACAAGTTAGACCCTGACATAAGGTAGACATCCCACAGATGCTAATTAGGGGCTGTGATGTAGACAGATTTCTTTCACCCAAGGCAACTCAAGAACCTGCTGCACACCTTGACTAGATGTATAGCAGGTGGGGAACTAGATGGAGCTAGAGAGGACATTTCTTCCAGTAATTTAGCACTAGGCCCTAAAAGGACTTTTCTAAAATACTGCCAATGCATCACTGTATTGGCTGTTTAGTAAAAATTCCCATTTCCCAAAATATTCAAAATGATGATAATTCCTGAGGACTGAATAGTTCTGTTCATGTAATTTCTCTGAAAATGTAATTTTTGATATTGGCTGAATACATTAGGCCAAACTTTTAATACCTTCCTGTGCTACTTAATATTTGCTGTCCTACTTTGCTTTCTGTGCTTTAAGGTATTCCCAGCAAAGGTGATGGCATAATTTGATTTGAAAATGGCCAACAGTGCATGGGAAGCACAAGAACAACAAGGACAGAAGAAAAAGATAGCAAAGGGAAAGTACTTTGGTTCCTGGTTTCATTTATACCTCAGCTTTTAAGTATTCTAAGATTATGTGAGGTAAATTGCCCAACTCGGGCTATTAAGAAATTTCAAAATGCATACGGATTTTAAAGCATTATAAAGGAATTCTTGGACAGCTCCCTGGGGCTCAATGCAATTATGGTGGCTTTCTATTAATTCTGTGCAAGTGTCGTAAAATAATATCTTGAGGCAAAGTGTGCTCTTATTTGCTCTGCATTTCTGCTTATATATCAGCTCCTAGGGATTACACAGAAAAACTTTCAGCATAGTATTTTTTTTCTAGTTTGCACTTTAACTGTTCTATTAGAATGATTTTCTTTCTCACTTACTTTTATTTTAACCTTCAAGACAGACAGTTCCCTCAACACATACATGTACAGGGCTCTGCCATGATACCTTATATTCCTCCATCACTATAAAAGTCAGAAAGTACTAAAACATTTTTCCTTACTGATCTTTCCTACAATATGACAGATCCCCCCTGTCACCACCAAAAGAATATACAGAATGTGACAAAATACAAGTCATTATCGCTTGGAACAACTACTACATGAACATTTTCTCAGTCTTCCTCTTAGCACACCAAGTGACGTGAATCTGAGTTACAAGGATTTTGTTACTGGAAGAACATTCAGAGAATCCTTACGGAGAGGTAGGGGTACAGATCAGTGCTTGGTAACTTCATCACAGCATTTTGGTAGAGAGGTAAAAAATAGAAAAGTGGAGGGAAGATGACTGATTATTTTTGGAATTGTTCAAAGAAGTGAACAGAGGAAAGAGAGAAGAAGCACAGACTTGGTTGAAACCGAAAAGCAAATCATCATTTTGCTAGACTGGTGCCATGATCAAGCTATATCTTGAAGCCTTTGAATGCCTGAAAGGCCTCTTTTTATTTTCTCTGTTGCAAGAAAAAGGCTCTGCAGTCCAAGCCGAAGGTCTAACCACCCTTAGCATTATTTAGAATTCTTTGACCTGTTTTGCCCACATCAGCTTGTTCTTCACCATCACATTTATTTGCTTTTAATCCGCACTAGCTTTACAATGATCTCTGTGGTATGTTAACTTTTTTCTCTCCAGTATGTAACTCAGTTTATGATTTATTAAAAATATTTTAAAATGTCATGAAATCATCTGAAAATTTCATAAAAGTCTTCCATGAAGCATAAACAATACTCATACAAAGCAGCAGTAAATCCTCTTAAGAAGGAAAATAAAAATAATTCACAAGAAAAATATGAATCCTAAAGGAATCATTCAGTCTATTTTTGAGCTCATGTTTCTGATCAGTTATGGACTTTTATAGATGTTAGTCCTCTTGCTTTTCAGGAGACTCAGAAAGTCTGCTTGCCTTCACCTAACACGTTTGAGAGAGGTTCCTTCACCTTGTCTCAGACAGGCTGTGCAAAGGCCAGAAAGTACCTAACATACGGCACAGATGCTATTTATCTCCTTACATTTTTGTTAACATATTCGTCCATCTTCCCGTCTATCTCCATCTCATCCATCAAGATATCATTACATAACTACACAGTATCCATTAAAGACTAAGAAAAGATGGCGACTCAAGATTACTCTAAGAATGACATTGTACATCCATAGAAATTAATGAATTAAATGCATCATTCCTTATGCCAGAGAAGCAGACAGTTTATAGAGGGTCTGGTATAATTATCCTATTAGACTTTGCTAAACTGTATTGTTGACCTTTCAATTGTTACTGCATTGGCTTTGCTGCACCGTGGGGAAACACTTCTTTTTACTATTAATACATAAGGCATAGGAGTGTGGATCCTGTTGGTCAGAAATTTGAAAACTTCACCTACGGACCTCCCTTAAAAACCTGAATTTTGTCAGGCCTTATGAGAAGCAGGTACTAATAAGAAGCAATATGTAAACAGAGTAGCATTCAGATAATAATCTACACACCTCCATGGCAAGAACTCCTGCCAGTGTTTGAACAAGAATTTGACTACTCATCTGTAGATCATTATATGTCTAATGTGATTTCCTGCAGAAAAGGAAGAAAGTGCTACCCTAGGAGCAGTCCTCCTAGACACAAACAATAACAAAATTTGGAAAAAACTTTCTAACGTAAATGAGTCATGCATTTCTGTGTTTCTGTTTTTCTACAGGCACTAGTTAAACAGAGTAAAAGATCTTTTCCTTTTAAGCCATTTTTTTTAAGCTTGCATAGGCTGTGAAGCTAGATTCATTGGGGGAAAGAGATGGTGTTTTGCCAGGATTTCTTCCTAAATTCTCCCAAATTTTATTTAGGAGTAGATTGTCCTCTCTGAGTCTCTCAGCTACAAGCGTTTATAGGTACTAACCCATTATCTGGATCTCATATGAAAGAGAAAGCACAAATGACCTCTTCTTTGTTACATATTCAAGTCCATGTATGTGTCTTAGAAACCAATGAAATCAATGGAAAGCTTTCCACAAATATCTTTGGGCATAATTCCTGTTGGTTGAATCTGGCATAGGTGACAATCCTGAATAATTGTATTGGATTTACTGGGATCATTTGTAAGGGATTTACACTCTAACCTGAACCAAGCAAATTAGGCACTCATTAAACCCACAAGTAGTTATATTCTTTCTAAGTGAAATTCAGGCTCAGCAAGTTAATAAAGTAGCAGCTGTTCTGCTGGATTTAGATCCAAATACAGGTGATTTTAAACAGTGGACAAAGAAAATAGCAGTCTTTGTTGTAGAGGTTCCTTTTCTTTGGAAGGAGTGGAATGATTTACGATGAAATTATTATTATTATGATGAAATTAAGATTGAAGACAGGGCTGGAATGAGACCTGCTTTTGTGGTGTTGTGTAAGGGAGTGGAACAGATGGAAAAAGAAAGTGGTTCAACTTCCTATTTGTAGTACTCACTCATCGACTCTGTCAATTTGGCCATCTCTGTTTCTCTTTTAGGCTTCTCCTGGGGGAACAGACAAAATGAAAAACAAACATGTATATCTATTTATATTAAATACACTTGAGTGCAAATGGCAACGTGAGGGAAGGACAGTAACACTTTATATATTTATATTGCATTTAGGTATTTAAATTTACTCATAAACAGCCAGCAGATCTGGGGGCCTTTTTCTTGTAGTCTCTAGATTGTGTCAACTTTTAAGCGTGAAAATTGTATTTCATTCTCTCTCTGTGAGCATACGCATGTGTTTTTGTGCATCTAGTTGGAGTAATGAAAGTTATTCAATCAAAGTGATAATGGAATAGGAAATCCTCCCGTTTTATGCTCTGCACTGTAATTCGCAAGTGTGTGAGGACTTTCTGACAAAAGCTGTGAAAATGACCATCCCACAAAACAGATATACTGAAAAAAAGAAAATTCTCATTTAGAGATAAATGAATTTCAGATGGAAGCTGGAGTGAATGACATAGTGTTGGGTTTTCACACTGGAATGGACTGAGTGAAATTTTGTTTCTTTTATTTCTTTGATGTGTGAGGGACTCTCACTCAAACTTGCTTGTCTTTGTCATCTGTTTATTGAATCAATTTTTTAGTCTAGTTTGTTTTCATGTTTCATACACGTGTAGCTGCTATAGCTATGCCTGTTTTAGCAGATGGCTTGGTCAATCAAGGGCCCCTGGATTTGGTGGAGTTCCCCTAAACATGGACTGAGGCCTTAAAGCATGCCTTATGAAAGCTGCATCTAATCTGCTGATTTCAGAGTCAGAGTTTGGGTGGAATTGAAGCCATCAACCCTTCATAACCCTTTAAACTCTAATTATCCATTTTTGAGATGTGGTGGCTGCTCTGACCCTTACGATCCCAGAAACAATCCAAGCATCTTTGGTGACTCAGTCCCAGCCCTGTGGGTAAGCAGAGATGGCAGTTACCTGTCTATTACTCAATTTCTGTCTTTGAAATGCAAACATTCTAGATACATACTAGCTTTACCTACAGCAGAGAAGTCCTGTTAGAAAACCTGAAGGGTGAACAGCTTGGTATCAACTTTTATTAGTAACAGGTGTAGGAGCTGGGACTAAGCCTCTCTTGAGGCCATGAGACAGGGCCTCATAAGCCATAGCATGCAGATGTCTGCCTTGATCCAAGCAGCATTTTCTACGAAATATATAAACAGAGGGGTAAATTCTCTCCAAGATACGACTTTAATGAGCAGTAACTCCAAACAGATGCCACTAGACCCCTATCTCTGCTCTGGGTCAAGGTGCTGATTTTTGTTTTGCATGGCCTGCAGTATCTGCTGGGGACAGGATTCAGTGTAGCAGCATCTCTCTGGTTCAGTCTGTACCAACAAACAGCTCAGGTGCAAGCAATGAGTTCAGAATGGTATGAGAATGGTTCCAATCAGATGTTATTTGACAGTACAGGAATAGTCTTACAATGATATTTCACTAGGACAAGAGCAGATCCCACTGCAGAGGTTTCACTTGTTTGTTTCTGTTTTATCTCAATATTGGCTTTTATTTGGTATAAAAATCTAAAAGGAATTTTCTATACCAAACATAATACTACTTGAGCTTCAGAAAGTTCAAATTTTGCTACCAAAAAGTTCACATTTCATAGTAATAGGAAACATTGGAACTCATGACATAAGCAGATCACGCTTCATGATTGTATGCATACCCCTTGGTATATTTAGTATTGAGAGAAAGGTTTAAGATTATATCCTGAATCAATGTTGAGGTTAATGCCATGGCAAGCCATGTTGATAATGTAGCATTCAGCATCAGATTCATGCATGCTGTAAAAGGGAAAAAAAAAAGGGGGGGGGGCAAGAAAGAGAATTGGCGTTAGAAATAGCACAAAATAGCCAGTAAAAAAAAAAAAGGTAATGGTAATGTATGGCAATTTCTTACATGGCATTAATCATCAAAGCAAAGCACTGCACTGTGAAAATCATCAGTAATTTGTGTCCATGTTGCTTTATAATGTGACCTTAAAACACCCTCTTTCACTAGAGAACTTAGTTTATCAGGAATGAGCAGTTGAGGAAGATCAGAGTTGAGCCCTGAAGATGGAAGGTTGGATTTATTAGACTAATGACCAGTTGTGACTTTAAATATTAATACTTTGCTCTTGCATATTATTACATACTTTTTACTAATGATGAGGTCTATCTTAAGGACATAGGAGACTAGAATGTCATTTCCCTTTTAAATGAGAGTATTATATGTAATATATATGAAAAATTAATATGTTTTTGAGCCTTGGTAGTCTGTTAATGATCAAATATTTGTTTTGCAGAATCTGGTACAGGCAAGCAGTAGCAGAATGTACCTCTTCCAGTAATGGTTGGAGACCACTGACAGGTAAGCATATGAAGCAGAAACATTTATTTGTAAAGAGACTGCAGACTATCACTACAGCAGGTAGGGTATACAGGAAGAAGCTAAGGTTTTCAGGCTTATGAAACTGTTACCTGTATGAACTTCCATATTAGGGGGACAACAGGAAATGGCTGACAAGATTCAACTAATTGATGCACCTGACAATATAGAAAGAGTTTGGCTTTCTTTTCCAGAGAGAAATGACCAGAACTGCTGAAGTTCTGATCTTCCTTCTTTGGATGATAAAGGTAGTCTTGTAGGAATGTGGTTTGTCAATAGGACAGGTTAAAAAATTGTAATTCAATTTTCTGGGTATTTTTTTTAAAAAAAAAAAAAAAAAGACTGCTATCATTGAAGTATAGAATCTGTAAGAAATTCACTCAGGTTTTGAGTTTCTTCCTTTTCTCTAATAAACAGTAGTGTGTTCACACATGCACACAAGGGAGCCCTGGAAATTCGAAGTCATTTTTCACGCTCATCTCTTTAGTCAAAATGGAAGATTTTAAGAAAATTTGAACAACTCTAATAAATTTTGGTTTTGGTGGCAAATAAGTAAGGAATTCCATCTTTTCCAACAAAATGAATTCTGACAGACCAGCATGGGGGAAAAGGCCATTAAAACATATTTTTGGTCCTAACTTCAGCAGGCATGATTTCATTTCAGGCCAGAACTCTTTGAGAGAAGACTAGTAGTATTTCCTCTTCACATTACTAGGAAAATTCAGTACATCAACAAACGCAAGCTTTGTTTTTCACCTTTTCTAATGCAGTGAGGCTCATATCTTTCTGTAGCTATTTATTCAGCTTGGAGTGATTTCTGGAGATGTTTGAATCCACAGGCTGTTGCTGAATGGAAGTGTTCTGGGGCCAAGAAACCAAGTTTTCTGCAACCTCAGGGAAGCAGCGAAGATAGACTCTTCTACTGTAACAGACAGAAATGTGTACAGCCATGTGCTACCCTTGCATACCTGTGAGAGATGGCTACCATCTTTTTGGTGCATAAAAAGCAGTAAATCCTCCTCATCATATTTTAAATGATATACATGTAAAGTGTAAGTGATGTGTGAAATGTAAGTTGGTATATGAAGCACTCTGATTTCAACAACTAAAAATGAATGTTTAAAATTCTATTTTTTTTGCAGTGTTGGTGAGGTTATTCCTTTTTTTTTTTTTCTTTTTTTCTTTTTTAGAGGGTTTGTTTGACAATGCTAAGTGATATATACATAATCTTTCTATGGTGCTTTTTTCCCACCACATAGTCAAAAAGATTTAAAGATACTTTTTTTGTGTAGGCTTCCTTAAGGCAACTAAATTGTCATACGATACTACAATATCTTGAGATCTTGAGATTGCATAGTCCTGAATCTTGCATTGAATTTAATCTCAAAATATTATTGTACTGTTGCATGCACAGAAAGTGCAGACTTCACATTGCTCCCTTGCTTCTCAGCTGAAGAAAATGAGGAAGATTTGTATAAAATGTTCACATGTTGACTGTAAATGTTAACATGTTCATTGTTATGCATCAGCAGAGAATTAGGATTGCAACAAATTCCAGATAAGAATCAAAATACAGAGTACTTGCATCGCTTGTGTTGTAAGGAAAAATTCTTTAGAAAGATAGTGCTTGATCTTCCTGTAAATTTTCTAGTAGAAGGATATGGGTACAGGCTGTAGTTTTCTGTTCAATGGCTGTTTACTTCAGCTGAGAAAAATTGATGAGATCATTATCTTTGTTTTGTTTGTTTACTGCACAGTTGAAAATACTCTTGTACTTTTGCCAGATCACAGATGCAGAGCTGCACCAACATGCTAGACGTGTACTGAAGTAATCTAGAACTTTGGCTAAAATTTCTAATAATATTTCATCAGTCCTGTACTGGCTGAACTACAGATCAGAACTGAAATATATTATTTCCATTACACATGTTTTTTGTGAAGCTTTGTTACTTTCAAAAGTAATTCAGTGGCAAGTCCCTAGTAATTTCATTGATATATCCTTTAAGGCAATAGCTATTCAATCACTAAATGCAAATTCAATGAAAAAGAAGTAAGAAGAACCTTCTCTGAAATTTTAGCTTAGAGTAATCTATCTTGGGATATCTTAAATTACTTTTAAAACTAAATGGAAATGGTGTTATGTTTGAAACACTATTAAATGAGAATAATAGATTTTCATTTTACATAGTCTTTCATACTTGTGACATCCTAAAATGCTTTACAGCAATGAATTAGCTACTGGTTGTTAGGCAATGGTGTGTAGGCAAATGCAGGACTCATTATGTGTTATTCATTTTAGCAATAGCCTACACTTAGATCTTGAAAGCACAGCTTATTTTAGGTGGAGAGGGATTGTTGGAAGGAGGTGGAGCTCTTCTTTTTGAAAAATATGAACTTAATAGGAACTTTCATTTCTATCTAGACACATATCAAACAAGGGAAAATAATAGCTAAATAGTTCACCTTTAGGACCTCTATCAATGAAATGAGCTGTGTTACTGCATTCTTCTACTGTTACTAAAATGCAGGCATTAAGATCTGCCTAGATTTATTGATTTTCTCTTCATGCCTCCCCACACCAAAACTGAAGAATGGTGTCTACCTTCTTTATGTTCATTATTCCATCTTGCCCTTCCCAAGTAAGATGATTGGTCTCATCTGCCTAGTTTGTCTTCTTTTATAGAATTAATTCTTGGGACAGGAACTGTAAGGCTTATATTTGTGCAAGACCTAGGACAATGTGTTCTCAGGTAAATTGGCATCATCCTCAGCTTCAAAGGTGAGAGTGTGAGCGAGTAATCAATATTGCCTTGTAATGATCCCAGCATTTAAACGGCTAAGCATATATTTTAGAGGAATATCCTGTGCTTGGCAAAAGAGGTGATTTCAATTTGCACCAGTTGGAATGAACTTAAAATATACTATTTGAATAGACAAAGAAAACTGAGCTCAATGAAGGTATATATATCAATGACAAAAGGAAGACTAGGGAAGATGTGGGCCCTCTCTGGAAGGAAACTGGAGAACTGGTCACGAGGGATGTGGAGAAGGCTGAGGTGCTCAATGACTTCTTTGCCTCAGTCTTCACTGGCAAAGTCTCTAGACACACCACCCAAACTGCAGAAAGAGAAGGTGAGAAGTGGGAGAAGGAAGAACTGCCCACTGTAAGTGAAGATCAGGTTCGAGACCACCTGAAGAACCTGAAGGTATACAAGTCCATGGGGCCTGATGAGATTCATCCACGGGTCCTGAAGGAACTGGCGGATGAGGTTGCCAAGCCACTATCCATCATATTTGAAAGGTCATGGCAGTCTGGTGAAGTTCCCACTGACTGGAAAAGGGGGAACATAACCCCCATTTTCAAGAAGGGGAAAAAAGA
>WBMW01003931.1:94506-137164 GCA_013396635.1 Penelope pileata | reverse complement strand
GTCCAGAGGAGGGCCACGAGGATGATCAGAGGGCTGGAGCACCTCCCCTACGAGGACAGGCTGAGAGAGTTAGGACTCTTCAGCCTGGAGAAGAGAAGGCTGCGGGGGGACCTGATAGCAGCCTTCCAGTACCTGAAGGGGGCCTACAGGAAAGCTGGGGAGGGGCTTTTTACAAGGATAGATCATGACAGGACAAGGGGTAATGGTTATAAACTGGAAGAGGGTAGATTTAGACTAGATATAAGGAGGAAATTCTTCACTGTGAGGGTGGTGAGACACTGGAACAGGTTGCCCAGAGAAGTCGTTGATGCCCCCTCCCTGGAAGTATTCAAAGCCAGGCTGGATGGGGCTTTGAGCAACCTGGTCTCGTGGGAGGTGTCCTTGCCCATGGCAAGGGGGTTGGAACAAGATGATCTCTAAGGTCCCTTCCAACCTGAACCATTCTATGATTCTATGATTCTATGATACCTTAGCTGGATGCACTAGGCTTATTGAGCAGTAGGGGTGAGTATGGCTCATGAATGTGTTCAGATATCATAAAGCACACTCAGTAGCTCTGATATAAGAAGCCTTACATGGAGGAAATTGGCATTAACAGCAGGAGAAATCGGATTTATTTCTCTGGGTTCTAGAATATAGTTCTTACATTTCTCATAGTTTTTAGTTAACTTACTCATCTTTAACACTTGGACTGTGAAATATGTATGGAAAAATATCTGTTTGTTTGTTTGTTTTTTCTAAGCAGAAAATCCTGCAGCAGTTCTAGAGAAGCTTGTCAATTCTCTTTAGACTCAAGGTAGAGCTCATGGAATTTTGTATTAAATCCAAAGCAAATACATTCTCTAACGAGGAAACACAAACGTTCCTGTATTAAATAATGGGAATGGCACATGGCATTTCCAAGGGTAGGAAGTTTTTCTAGGAACCAGAGGAGCATAAATTGTTGCTGCCAACTGCAGTTAAGTATGTAAGAACATTTTTAGTGTACTTGCAGCAACTAGAACACAAATCTAAAAAGAAAGATAAAGAGAAAAAATAATCTAAGAGTTGTTTCTTTATTTTTCCAGGAGACATAATACTCTTATTTATGGAACAGAAAAAAAAAGAAAAAAGATAAGAAAAAAGTGACTTTACATTTTTGGTATTTTAAATAAGATCTAAGCTGTAATAAGTCTTGCGTTTTCTGTTTTTCTCATATAACCAAAAGAACTTCATATTTAAAAATTTAGTGCAGAGAACATGAAGATAAAAAAAAAAATTTAAAAGCCCTACCTTTGTCTGTACATCCAAGAACTATTGGATTTTAAATATCCATAATTTATTTCGGTAACAGTGTCAGAAGACGCAGCTTATTTTAAAAACTATTCTGTTTTACGTTTTTATACTGCTAAATACTTGTTTCTTCTGATGTCAACTCTAGAAGAGTAATTTCAGTAGTAATATGAAACAGCCAATAAGGAACTAATGGGAACATTATAGGTGAATAAATATTTTTATATTTGGGGTAAGGAGAGAGAGAAAAGACGGGGTTGACATAATCTGCTGATATTATTATGAGATTAAAGGCAGGCTTACTTTCTCAGTTTCTTTGCTCTAGAGGTTAAAGTATATCAGTTTAACTATCATCTGCTTTAAAAAGACCCTACAGAATGCTTGAAGATTTATTTGATTGTCTCAGATCTCAGCCAAAATACATTTCTTTTAACAAGAAGTTGTGTTGACTAGACCCTAAGACAGCTTCCATTTCTGTACTTTGACAGCCAATGAACTACATGTACTGCTTACTTTTGAGAAACCAGGCTTGAGTGTTGTAACAAATTATGGATGAAGGTAATTGCAATGGAGTATTTAAGGCTTAAATGTAACATTACTAGTCTACAATGTGAAACTAAGGAAGTGTAAAGTGTAAGCTGAAAATCAAGAAGAATATCCTCGTAACAACGTGATGCTATACTAAAAAGGCTGGAAAGCTTTTTACTTGGGCTGTTAAAACTACATTGGACAAACCAGCGTACATTACATCTCAGCAAACAGTCTTCAAGACGGAGTTGATAATCTTACGTATGCTTTGCCATCTAAATCTCCAGACTGCAGCTAGGCTGCGTACAATTAATTCATGGTGAAAAGATCTACAGTCAGTGGAAATGTTCTTACCAATTCAAAGACCTGTGGTTCACTCTCAGGAATTCTCTGTTTTCCTTTTTAGGTCATAATTTATGAATGCATTCTGAATTCTAATGTAAGAAATGAAAGGTACCTTGAGCAAGGTACCTTATCAAAAAAAATTGGTGGAAGCATAAAACAGGAGAATCACTACAGCAAACAAAATTAAAAATGCCTATTCCCCCCTCCCCCCCCCCAAGATGTTATCAATGTGTACGCTTAGATTTTCATTAACTCATTTTCTCTCCACCCTGCAAAGGAAAGATTCAACTAGTTGTTTGTATTCTTATGGCATTAATTTCAAGATTTTAATAAGAATCACTTTAAGACTATTTTTAGACTAGGGATTTCACATGAAAAATTATAGGGAGAAGCATGCCTGAAGTAATCTAGAAACCATTATTTAAACTATTTAAGAGAATAATGATCTAATAAAGTATGCTTTGCTTATTACTTGCCTTGATGCACTGCAAAAATAACTCATAACTGAATAGAATAGATCAAACCTTTCAAACTGAGTCTATTTCCTCAGGTAACTTGTGAAAATTAAATGATGAACATACAACTAAGGGAACTGACATTTTTCTTTGTTTTGTGCTATGATCATACTCATTCAATGAAAGTTCTTAAGCAAGAACTGTCTTCAGTGTCAGATTTGGCTCCAGACTGAATAATACCAAAGTATCTCACACAGTTTCCAATTTTAGCAGCCTTTTGTTGTTAGATCTATTAAAAAGAATCTTCAAAAGCGAACACTGTGAAAATGAACAAGAAATGTGCCAGATGATGCAGAAGTGCTAATAATGAAAATACCTCCCTGTCCATGCCATTTACTACACCCTTACAGGGATATTTTTAATAGAACTACAGCAGCAGTAAAATAAATAAGTGCTATGATAAATCATCCTTTCTGAATGTGAGAGCTGAGATTTTGTTCAGGATTGTGTCTTCCACACAGATAAATCAGAAAATGAGAATGTAGTACTTTCTGTATTATCCCTTTGTTATCGGTGACCTTCCCACCTTAGGGTGAAAAACTCTTTTTTCTCAAATGCACAAAGTCAAAACCCTGGCCTTTGATCTGCTAGTATTTCAGAGCTAATGAAGATAATAATAGGAGCTGCAGTAGAAACAATTGAAACAGGGACCTTTGGATATATGGCTAGGTTTAGCTCCCTAAAAATTTGGATATATAGTCTAAGCGAGTTGGTTAGACTCCTCGTAGCATCAACAGAGGAAAAACTGCACATCTAAAGGCAAGTTAGTCTCTCCTAATATGAGTGCCTCAAGTAGATGAAGCGTGGCTGGAAGTGCTCAGCTCATTACAAATGCAGTACACATGACTAATTCAGACTAAATACTTACCTGTTAGATGGCTAAAGAAATATTTCTGGAATTTCTGTGGTGTTGATGGCTTGCTTTCTAAATGTTTGCTCCTGTCCTTAACCTCCTGTATTCCTCACCCTCATGTGCTGCTGCTTCCCTCATCTTATCCAGTCCATCGTCTTTCCTAAAGTGCTCTCTCCCTTCTGCTTTTTCTCCATTTAACTTGTTCCTTTCTAACTATCCTTCCTTTTCCCTCTCTTCACACTCCCATGTTTCCAAAGAAAATGGTTGTGAAACTAGCATGCCACTTGTTCCTATCACACTGTACACGTCTCCTTCTGTACCCCTTAAATCCACAAGTACTATCTATCTTATCTAAATGGTACATCTTTGACTATCTACGACTTGAACTGTGCAGGCCTAATCGTAGCATCACCCAAGGTCTTTCCATTCTGTGGTTATACTCTTATTTTAACAATACGTAAAATATATTGTGATACATTGTAAACGATCATAAAAGAGTGCAAAATGTTCATTAATAAAAATGCCACACAGAGTAAAAATCATTCTGCTGTTGCACTTGACATTATTCTTGTACCTGGATGATGCTGACAGAAGATTCTGACTGCTCTAAGACTCTTGTGCTTAGAGCACAAGCTGAGGCTGGAGAAGCTAAAACAAAAGGCTGTTTTCTGCAAGGGAACGCCTGCTCAGCAGAGTGCAATGCTGCCTAGAGATCCCCAAGCAGCCTCTGAAAGAGAAATAGCTGTCAACAAGTAGATTAGTCTGCAAGAGCCTTGCACTAATGTAGCTGCATTGCTAGTACTTGAGTTAGCTTTTTACCTAGATGTGTTTTGTATAGTGCCATGTAGACATCTCCTACATTGTGTCTTGGGGATTTGAATGTATTTTAACTGAAATATCCAGACAAACTCTGTATGAATCAGATGAAAGATTTACAAGCCAGACACAGCAAATATATGTATTCCTTAGTCAGTACAGCTGATGGCACTTTATACGCGGTGTATAGTATACACACACATATATACCATATAATGGAGGTTTCAAAATGTATTAATTTGAGTTCTAAGCAACCACCCCAAAATACTATATATGATGCTAGTGATAAAAGGTCAGCTCATGAAGATAGCCATTTCTGTTGCTTTTAATCTAATTAAGTGTTAACGGTAATAAAATATTTATAGCTATTAGCTTATAAAGGGAAAAATATGCGCTTTAATAGGGATGGAAGGGGGTAAAACATTTTATTCTATTACAAAGATATTAAACTGTGATGATATTACCACTTGCAGATATATCTTCTAGGCTCCTCTGCTCTACCTTGATGTCTCTAGGAAGGCTGTCCATCACCTTTCTGTATGACTGCTTTTTCCTCAGCCTTCTTACCTCCTGTATCATACACTCTTCCTTCACATACCATCTGGAAAAGTTCCTGCTTCTTTGACATTACAAGGCTCTGCCTTTTCCTCCACCTTTTCTAATTGCTTTAACCATTCCTCCCTCTTGTCTGTGATGCCTCCATGCATAAAGTAGAATCAGCAGCATTATAGAGAATGACATTTGGAGCTGCCCATGGACCTAGGTGCTGTTTGAAAGATTAAGGCTCCTGGTGTAGATGAACACCTCATATAATGACAGAGAGAGGGCAAAGAGCACAGCTTGTGCTCAGACTCAGCCTGAGTGCAAAAGGGTGAGGTACTCACCTTGCCCAGAGCTGCATGAACACAGTCAGCACTCAGCAAAGGCAATACCAGGGAGCAAAGACTCCCAAGACCATTAGGGAGCACCAGAACGTCAAGCAAGAATTGATTATCAGTTGGGAATCTCTCTTGGATTCTGTCAACTTGAGTGCACGTATTTATTAACTTGAGATGTCTTAGTACACTGGCCACAGTGCAGAGACCTCCTGTCTACCACTGACGTCAGTTAATGTCGCCACGTGCCTGTGGAGGGGTTAGGCTGGAAATCACCATAACGCTGTAGGTGTAGCTCGTCAGTTTGACCCTGTGATGGCATGACTGTAGTGTGTGCCCTTTTAGAAGCAGGACACTTTCTGCCAGCTTGCACCATTCTGCACTGGATAGTACAGAAGTCAGAATTCTCTAAGGCCGTTTCGTGAATTTTCCAGTTATATATATAAGATATATATATATCTTCTTTTTTTTAATGCATATGTGATTAACAGTGGTTATCCTTTTGAGAAAAAAAATTCTACAGCTATCTTTTTTTTAGCTCCACTGTCTCTTCCATTTTGAATTCATGAGGAAGTTAATTACTGCTTATAGTCAGAAATACGTTTCTTGAGAGGTATTTTTTAAGCTATAAAGAAAAAAGAATAACTGCAGTCAGAAGAAGTAATTGAATATTTTTTCTATATTTTTTAAAACATTTGTTTTTGAAGATATCTTTATTTCCTATTCTAATGGTGTCCTTTCTCTTCCTCAAATTCCACATTGTGCCCAACATTCATTGAGTTACATGCACACCTGCTTCATGAGATAAACACGACAGTTCCTGCACTGTCCTATTAGCATAAGCACTCTACCACTGTGCTAAATAGACGAGATATATGAAAATCCTCAGAGTTCTGCAGCCTGACTTGATTTTGTCAATTATACTGTTGTATAATTCTTAAATGTTTATCCCTTCAGACAACTCTAGGTAATTTAAGGCTAAATTAATCTTTATTCACAGAAAATGGGAACAAATTTAAGCAAGATGTTTGATGTTTTCTTGTTTCGTGATATCTCTTATTTAAAATTCCCTTTTTTTTTAAGTAAAAATAAATCTCTTCTTCTAGTCATTCATCCTGCAGCATGTTTTCCAGACCACACAATAGGAGAGCTCGTGTGCAACTTGAAACACAACTTTATAGACTATTTTTCATCTCCTCATCTCTTTTTTTTTCTACCTGTCTCTTTCAAGAGCAATTTCAGCTGCAGAATCCTGGAAAACACAGGCATATACACCTTGATTGTGAGATTCAGTAAGGTCAGACCTGTTATGTGTCTTGACGAATCACTGCTGGATGCAGTCTGACACTAGGCTCAGTCTGGATAGAGTTGTCTCAGTGCAGGGTCATGGCTTAAGGCTCTGACTTCCTTGCAAGCTCTTCTCTAGCATTTGAAAAGCCAAATATTAAAGTGACTGCTTCAGTTTGCATTCTGTTGGACAGAGATGAATTCTTTTTCTTTCTCTGAGTGTACAGTACTAATCAAATATCTTCATTTTTCTGCCCACCCTCTGAAATCAACCCTGATGAAGCACCTGTTCAGATCGGAATGATTTTCACTGCTAAACTGATTGCTATATAATTACTAATTTGATGCAATCTGGTGTGAATTATGCCACAAAGGGTTTCATATAAAAAACATTAAAATAACATAATGTTTACCATAGTGATTACAATAACAATTGGAAAATTCAAAATAGGCACTGAAACATTCACATGAGGGGAAAATTACTTGTTTGGGATTTATGAGATGGCGTGTAATCGTTTCTGCAACTGGCCAGATAAATTGGGCTTATTGAACATCACCAGAATTTCCCAGAATTTCTAAGGTTCCAGCTGTTGGTCTTTTTTGCAGATGGGTTCCCCAATATATTGGAGCCTAGTACATTCCAGTGTTACAGCCTTAAGGACTAGCCTCTTGTGAAAGGCTTCATTCAGTACTTCTGAGAATCCAAATAAATCACATTTCCCATATCATTCATTGCTTGCCTAAAGCCTGTTCTTGTGAAGGCTACGATTTCCCTTAAAATTTTCTAGGAATTTTATTATTCAGTTTTAATTTACTGTTTAAATGTGTTTCTGCTACTAAGAAAGTTGGTGTTGTGTGTAATACCTGTTATCAACACCTATTACTGCTTTTTCTTCTTTTTATTTTCATGCAAAATAAAACATTTTCCCCCTCACAATTCTCTGTCTTTTTTTTTTTTTTTTTTTAAATGAAATCTGTCCTTTTAAAGTTCAGTGTTGTTATTCTATTGTGTCCACAGCCACTGCTACTTTGTGTCTTTCTCATGATTCCTATTTGGCAATTTCTGCACTCAAATTACTGTAAGTATCCCAATTTTCCAAGCTACCAAAAGTTTTCTTATCCCATTAAGATGTGGGTGATGAATACCTTTGGAAATCAGGCCCTGAGTGTTTTAATGGAGTCATTATTCCCACATGTTGTCACAACAACAAAACCCTTTCAGTGATTCAGGTCCAAATGGAAAATTACATCCCAAAATTACAATAAATTTGGGTATGTGCAATTATCATCACAGAAGGCACTTCAGTTCCATGCTTATTTAGTCATGTTTTTCTCAGCTGAGCCTGCCAACAAGGGTACTAATTAATGTTTTTTCTAATGTGGACACCTGCCCATTAGGAGCTACCAATCCTTTGTATATACAGAAACCTGTCAGATGGTAATTACCTTTTGTTTTGTGTTGTTCTGGCCTCTAAAGGAGAACTCTTTCTCACATTATCAGACAGGCATGAGACCTCTAGCACCTTCAGATTATTTTTAATTTTCTTCTTAGTAGGGGTTCCTTTTAGTTGTCGTTTCTTTGTTTATGGGTTATTTTGACCTTATCCACAAGATCACACCATTTCCAAAATCACTAGTTTTGTGATTTTGGGGGAATTTGAGATTGGAGAAGGAAATAACTGTCATATTATTAAACTGGTCCTGAAAATTACTTCGACATGCCCAAATACATAATAAGCACTAGTCAAAAACTAATACATTTATCACATCACTGCTCCACTTCCATGGAGTATCTAAGCCAGGTACTTTATAATTATATTCTACTTCCTTATTTGAAAAGAAAAACACCCTACTACAATTCTTCAGTGAATAAAATCTGTCTTATTACTTTGAGAGCCTCAGGCTGTATGTTCGGCACTATTTTTTTTTTTTATAATTTTAAATAATTTCTTCATTCTGTGTAGCACAATACAGTACATTCTTTATTACAGAAGTTATATGCAGTATCCCTATTACTGAACGTCATGATAGTAATCTGAATCAGATTAGAGAAATTATAAAGAGCCACGAACCATCTACCCATGCCCTGTCCCATCTCTCGTCTGACCTCTTTCTTGGTAGATGCACAGCCTAATACGGCACTCCACGTGTTTTGTTTGTATATTTGTTGAAATGCCTCATGATTTAAACATGGTTTTCTTAGTGTTGTTTGAATCTGAATGTCTAAGATTTACAGGTGTTGTATTTCAAATGGACAGCTTTTCATTCACTATCCTCTCCTCTTTCCTTTTCCTTTTCCTTTTCCTTTTCCTTTTCCTTTTCCTTTTCCTTTTCCTTTTCCTTTTCCTTTTCCTTTTCCTTCTCCTTCTCCTTCTCCTTCTCCTTCTCCTTCTCCTTCTCCTTCTCCTTCTCCTTCTCCCTTGCTTTTTTCCTTCCCCCTCCCCCTTTCCTTTTCCCTTTTCTCTTTCCCTTTTTGTTGTTGCTGTTGATTTTAGCCAGCTAAAATCTTCAACTGCTTCTTCAGGGCCTGTTCTACCAAGCATACACATATTGAGTGGTATTTAACTCCTGAAGAGATTATCAAGACTGCTTTCTGTGGGAAGAAACATCAGAATTTGTCTTTCTGTAGTTATTCCAAGGGAAATGACCGGCCTCAGCAGAACCAGCTCATGTTGCAAGAGTAAGGAAAAAGATGACAATGTCAGATAGAGGGGAGGAAAAATTTTGCAGCAATGCTTCCGCTTCTCTTGAGGGAGACTATAAGAATGGAAAGACCTGAGAAATTAATGTGGATTATGCAAAGAGAGGATTGCTTGGGGATGGGGAACAAAGTGAGGGTCTGGTTAGCTGGTGGGGTAGGAGGGTAAGTTGTATGGCAGAGCACAGCCCCAGTTTGGAGATCAGAGGCAGAATAGCTGTGCCAGCATGGTAGAATCTCCTAGACAAACCAACCAGCCTGCTGAGAAGCCAAATTTGCTAGCTTAGACATAGAACTGTGCTAACACACCTGTAGTGTGTCTGAGTTTTAAGCAATTATTTGCAAGATGCACTGCAGCAAGGGTGTCAGCCTGTTTAGATCTATCTCAGGAGACTGGACACTGTTTGATGGGTTTAGTATATGATGTCTGAAGAAACGGTGAAAGAACTGAACTTTTTTGAGTTTCACTTCAGACCTTAAAGGTCCAAGATGCTTCCTTTTGTTTGACAGGAAAATATGAAAACAGCTTAATAGGGAGGAGAGCTAAATAAATTCACTTTGGAAATGAGATAACATTCAGGTTCAAATAGATTATGTGGACCTGTGCATCAAGATAGATGAATCACTGTTTTTTTCAGGCAGTGCCATAGGAAAATTTAAATCGGTGATTTCTTTTTTTCGCACTTTAATGAAGATGCTGCAGCAAAGACTGGAATCTGATGTGAACGAAAAAATGCCTAAGTTTGGAGACATTGATGCTGATCCCTTCTTCTATGTCACCTTCTGTGTTTTTATTGTTGTTTGTTAATTCAGCCACTTAAAAATAAAATATATTTATAAATGGCACCAGAGCTATCATTCTTTTTTACTCTGATTTCCTACTGAAACAAGAATGTCGTGGCTACAGTGCCTTTTTTTTTTTCTTTTCTAACAACATTTAAACAGTTTTGAGATCAGTTTCAGTCACATTTCTCAGAGAGATTAGATATCTCCATCATATTTATTCCCTAAAAATTCTTTGAAAACTGGCAGCTGAGAAGGAGACATTGCTTGGAATGAACTTACTTCTAGGCAGTGGAGAATTCGTATGGGACAAATCCATAGGAGTTTGCACCTGTTGCTTCTCCAAGAATTACACACAGGTAGCGCAGCATATGCAACAGGGACAGTTCTGTGGTTCATTACATTTGAGTCGCTTCCCTGAAGGTCTTGGTAAGCCATGTCAGTTAATATTTTTACCCCTGGGGCACTATTTCAGACACAGAATAAATATTCTTGGATGTGTTTTGTTATTTGATTCTAGGTTACAAGATAAAAATTGTAATCAGGTAACAATTTATCTTTAAGGCTCTGCTTGAGCAGGGACTTGGACCTGACAACCTCCAGAGGTCCCTCCCAAACTCAACCCTTCTGTGTGATTCTGTGATTCTGTGTATTCCACAGACCCTTCCTTGCACAGCTTTCTGTTGCTGGTGCAGCACTCTGTATTCTCATTTTGCTACAGCTCTCTGCCTGCTCTGTTTTCTGAGAAGAGAATAAAGCTATATCCTCCCAACTCCAGATGTGATACGTGTTGGAGAATAACTCACTGTGTAACTGTCCTGAATAAGACAGATTATTATTATTATTTTTTTTAAAAGTGAAGATCTCTTTGATATGACAACCTTAAAAAAATGAGTTTGATTTTTCATGTTATCCATATTCAGGTAAAGTCATCCAGCAGTAGAAAGAGAGTACCAGTTTAATGCAAAATATGCACTAATTCATACCTTCCAGAAATTAATTTAACACTGTTTTCTTTCTTCTTTTGCAATAGGTAGTATAAGTGCTTTAGCTCTGGTACTTTCTGAGCTCACCTGCTGCTAACTACCAAAGCACACTTAGTACTTTCTATAGTCTGCAGTATTTTTGTTCTGTAGTATTTTTGGCTGATCTGAAAATCATCAATTGTCTAGACTTCTTGACAAAGTCTATTCATCTCCTTGCCAACCTTCATTACGTATTAAGGTACCAATACTGCAAAATCTCTCTAGTGAGGAAAGCAATTGCACATCTGTTTAAGCAGATGGTTAAATGCCATTGAACTTGTTTTGTGGTGGCATTATGGAGAGGTGTAAGAAGACTTCTATTGACAGAATACTTCCAGCATGGTTTGATATGCTGGGAATGAGAAGACCCCGTGAAGTTACTAACAGCAGTGCAGATGGATGAAAGAATGGATGAGGAATAGATACCTTAGAATTTTCCTCCTATGGTGTGCCTGATTCTAGATGAGAATTAATAAAGAGAGAATTATTTTTTACATCACATTTTGGACCTGTTCTGCTCACTGGGACAGCTCAAAACAGATTGCATGATGGCAATCTTACGTGTAGTGTTTAAATATACAATAGAAACAGGATCCAGCAGAATGTGTATACATGGTGCAGAACAAAATGTTCTGTAAACCTTGTCAGAAAAGTATATGTCCTTGCCAGAAATACATATCCTTGAAAGGCATAGAAAGCTGCTAATTTCTGTACAGTCTATTAGGAGTGGAATTGAAAGGAGGTGAGACAGGGGAGATTTTGTGGCCTCTATTTCCATTTATCATTCTTGTCAAATCAACTGTAACCCATGAAGATACCCAGACTCCTCTTAGGAGTATCCCAGATTGAATTACTGAGTTCTCTGCAGGGAATTCATTCATCTGTATACCTGTCCTTGTGCATTATTTAACTCCTTCTGGACTGCTCTGAAGGGTATCGCCTTGGGTTAACCTTGCAGGCTGCACTGTTCAAAAAAGACGCAATACGGTGACCATAATATATTCTACCTTCTATTTGTGGTCTTTTTTCTCTGCTCTTTCATACCCTGACAGCCTTAGAAACACTATATCAAATTATAAAAGACAGATGGAGACTGGTGGAAGTTTCAAAAAACATTTACGCAGGTGCTGACACTGATAAATGAATAGAAATAGACGTCCAGTCACTTCTAAAACCACTTTGTGGGACAGATCTGCTTATTTTGGCACCTCAATGCCTTAAAAGACCTGGTCCTCATTTCTTCTTCTTCTCCTTTTTTTTTTTAAATTCTGGAAAACAATGCAGACACATTGGTTAAATTACTCCAAGTGGGAGTGTATAAGCAATTTGGAAGGTTTATATTGCTACAATTGTCAGTACTGCAATACAAATTCTTCAAAAGTTGAGCAGTAATCTATATGGCAACTAACATCAAGTATGTAATAGCAATAAAATACACTTTCAGAAATTTTCGTGAACTGTATGTGTTAATATTTTATTCTAATGGCTGTATTTACATGAAGATCTCCTTACATGGGAGCATTGGAACATTAAAAGCATTGGAATGCTTTTACATTTTATTGGGAAATTGGTTCTGGAGTTGTAGTAAGAGGTATAATCTCTGTGACAGCTTCATGTGTCCCAAGTGAAATAAGGTATTTAATTACAGATGCGCATTTTTGCTTGAGTGGATTTTTATATCCTAGGATATTCTGTCAGGACAGTTGTACCAACAAGCTGTCCTGCCTCTAACCAGTGCTTTGCTGGTAGGAATCTGTAGTGTAAAAATAGCAAATAAAAATAATGATATGGTCTCAACAAGTATTGTTTGCTATTATTCCTTGATGTGCGTTGGAATCATAGAATCACAGAATCACAGTCATAGAATAATAGAATGCTTTGTATTGGAAGGTACCTTAAAGACCACCTAGTTCCACCTTCTCTGCCATGGCAGGGACACCTTCCACTACACTAGATTGCTCAAAGCCTCATCCATCCGGACCTTGATCAGTTCCAGGGACAAAACATCCACAACTTCTCTGGGCAACCAGTGCCTTATCACCCTCATAGTAAAGAATTTCCTCTGAATATCTAATTTAAATCTACACTCTTACTTTAAAGACATTACCCCTTTTTATATCACTACACTCCTTGAAAACACTTCAGATTTCTCACAGTCCCCCTTTAGGTACTGGAAGGTTGCTATAAAGTCTCCCTGGAGCCTTCTTTTCTCCAGGCTGAACAAGCCCAGCTGCTTCAGCCTGTCTTCACAGGAGCAGTGCTCCAGCCCTCTGATCATCCTTACGGCCCTCCTTTGGACTCACTCCAGCAGGTCCTTCTCATGTTGGGGCCCCAGAGCTGAATGCAATAGTCCAAGTGAGATCTCACGAAGGAAGAGCTAAGTGGGAGAATCACATCCCTTGACCACTTCTTTTGATGCAACCCAGGATATGGTTGGCTTTTGGGGCTGCGAGCAGATATTGCTGGGTCATGTTGAGCTTTTCATCTAACAACACACCCAAGTCCTTCTCCTCAAGGCTACTCTCAATCCATTGACCACCCAGCCTGTATTTGTGCTTGGGATTACCCTGACCCAGGAGCAGGGCCTTGCACTTGGCCTTCTTAGACTTCACAAGGTTCACAACGGACCACCTCTCAAGGTACCTCTGGATGGCATCCCTTCCCTCCAGCTTGTCAACCACACCACGCAATTTGGTGACATCGGCAAACTCGTTGAGAGAAAACTCAATCCTCCTGTCCATGTCACTGACAAAGATATCAAATAGCAAAATTGTATTAGCAAAATTGTGTTCTGAATTCCTGTGTTTATCATTCCTTATCAGTTGATCAACAGCATGTTGTGCATTTTTCTTTCTTTTGAAAAATCATTAGGCTAAAACATTGATTTTTGAAGTTGTACAAATTAAAATTTAATAGTGTCAAATGTCAGCAGTACTTCCTACAAAGCAAAGATTTCAGAAAACATCTTTGAAATATCCATTTTATTTCTGCCCAGAAGTAATTTCTTTAGGCTCTGAGCCAAATATCTGAACTGGCTAGAACATAAACCAATATATACAGCTTTTCCAGTGTCCTAAGGTGTTCGATTTTGTCTAGAAATAAATGAACCAACTTGGATTATGGACGAATCATTCAATTTGGACAAAATAAGGACTTTCCCTTTTCCAAATCTTTGTTCATTTACGAAATACAGTCTAAAGACTTTTGCGGTGAGATTTGTCTTCTATCCCCAAAAATCTTCTACCAGTATTTTAATCACAAAAAGGGAAAACAATGACAAAAAAGATATTATTATTTATCTTGTTGGATGCAAATAGAAGCATAGTGCTGGAACTCACCCAGAGAAGTTTATTTGATTTTATTTTTAACAAAAAGTTTGCACATGCATCCAAAGGTATCTGAAAAACTAGCAATTTTCCTGTCTCTGATTTGGGAGACCTATTTGTAAATGAACCTATTTTTTAAAGAATTCTTGGTGCTTTATTAAAATCTTTTGAAAAGTTCTCATGTTTCTCAAAGTAGGAGTTTTCACATCATTGTGAGGAATTGTTCCTTTCTGTGGAATCAACACTTTAAAAATTCAGCTCTCAATTTCTTGCTAGCATCTCTTTTCTTTTGTTGCTGTGGTTCTTTTCTTATTTTCCAATGGAAGCTAAACACACGAGAGATACTTGCATTTGACCATGTTGAGCCTGAATGAATCTGCCTAAACACAGAGGTAAAGTTTTCTTCTGATATCCACAATCACCATCTGCTGCACAGGCCTAACAGAAGGATTCTTGTCACATGCTTCTTCACATAAAAGATACATATATGTATGTAAATATATGAATGTCTTCCCGTCTGTCAATCTTTCGAGCTATCATATGTGTGATATGAACTCCAGCTTAATAATATCATGATCCAATCTTTCTACACAGAAACAAAAGAAGGAAAGGATTGATTATCACAAGTAGTGATCAATACACGCTTGATTAAAAAGAAAGTATATGTAAAATAGTACTTAAGGAGTTAATCTGAACAAAATTAAGGCAAGGCTATGAGTTACCCCAGAGGAGAAGCTTACAAAATCAATGTCAATATGAAATCAGTTAATTATTTACAACCTATCCTATAAAGATCAGCTATTGGTCATATCTATTTTCCCATCAGGGTCAGTTTAGTCTTCTGCACACACTGCATGTTTACAAGACAGGTTTGGGATTCAGCCATATCATTAACCAATTAACTGATAAAAAGAAGCATACAGATTGACTCCTGACTCTATTTTTCTTTTTCTATTCGTCATTGGGAAGGATTATTATTTTTTTCCAGGTTGCATAATGTATGCTCTAACGTGTTTGCTCTTGTTGGTTTTTTTTTTTTTTTTTGGTCTGGAACTGGGGATATACTTTTATTTTGAATAGAACTAGAGTATGGAGGATTACATCTGACTTGCATGGCATATAGAGTTCCAGCATTTCAGATGTTTAAAATATTTACAGTCGCAAAGGAGTCTACAAATTCAACGCTACTCTTTTAGTAGGCTGAAGAAGATGTTAAAAGTTGGCAGCATCCCTGACTTTAAACTGACTCATTTAATAACAAGCCTGACTTGATAAATTATTTTGACAAGTTCTTGTTTTTTGTCTACTAATCACTTTTTTTTTTTCTGGGAAAAGAACACACATTTTTCAGCTTAGAATTACCACAGGAATGGAAAGAAGACACTTTTTTTTTAGCATGGATAGTTTCTCAGGTGGCGGTTTTGCGGTTTTCTTGCTGACTGCAGAATTATGACCAGAATGAACTGTATTCTGTGTTCTCTATGTTTTTGGTCATGGATGAGTGAACCTTCTTTTTTATTTTTTTTAACCCCCTGAGTGTTATCATTTTACATTACATTTCTTCAGCAAGTCTATTCCACTGAAAAGAGTAAACAGATGCATAGATGTATAAATGAGTAGGCTTATTTACTTATTTACTTTTACAAAGAATTTACTTATTCTTTGGGGTAGGGAAAGGGTGTGGCTGCTCCACAGATATATAAGCAAGAAGACTACTGGACAGCTTGACATTACATGTTTAACACAATGCAAAAGAGAGGAGAAACACACAACAGAACACTGAAAATCAAAGATTTGGTTCTCCAGGTTTCTATTTGGACTGCGAATAGCCTTTAAAACTAGGCTGTTTTTGTTTCCTGTGATATTGTTGAGTAAACTTTTACAGTCCCCTGTGTAACTGTCCTTTGAGGATTCAGAAAGAGGCATATGATGGCTGTGTGCGTGAAGTCAGACCACACTGAAAAACTAGGGAGGATATCCATCAACTAAGAATAAGGCTAATGTACTAAATGGCTAAGGAGTCAAAAAGGAACATTTGTGGAATCTGAGGACTAATACATAATACAATTACAAATTTCCAATTTTTGGCAAGCATTTTATCACCAAACAACTCAGGACTGTGAGTTAAAAGAAATTATAAAGTTAGTGCCATTCCCTTATAGAGTCATTGGCTTTCATTTCTAACGTATCAAGAAATAAGGGCTACCTGATCAGTGTGATAGAAAAATCACTGTCATCGGTGAGAGCAAGCTGGCTTTGGGCACAGTCAAATGCACAAGCAAAGCAGACAATAAGTTATGGGGAATTTCAAAATCACCGTTGTCTGGCAGCTTGACCAAGCCAGAGCTCTGGAGATTCAGGCTGCTGAGTTGAGATAAGTATATATGAGGAGATGGGGAAGAATACTTACAGAGGTACTAATTTCTTGACTTTTGTCTACCCAGGAGCAAGAGCAGCAGCATGCCTGGCTTGCCACAACTTTGCCCAAGGCCAATCTCTCCACCAGCTTTGCCCAGCATTCTTTTCAGATCAGGAGCAGTTTAACTTGATTTCTCCATTTTGTAATAGTGACCTTTGATTCTGTGATGCTCCCAAGAAGCTTTGAGATAGCTCTGGGTGGGGAATGGCATAATGCAGCCAGCCCTGACTGAAAGCAGACATTGGCTCATCATGTTTTTAATGCAGTCGTATTTACACTCTATGCACTTAAAGCTGATCCAATGCCCATTGAAATCATGGGAGGGGGAGGCTTTCACTCGGTTTCAATGAGCCCTTGATCAGGCCCTTAATTAGTTATACTTCCATTATTGCTCAGCAGGAGACTGAAGGCAGAACCTTGTATGTTCCTGTCTCTTTTTTTTTGTTATAACGCTCCTGTTATTGAAACATGATGTGATGAATCTCCCTAAGGTACAGTAAAAAGGGCTTTTTCTTTATTTTTTCCCTTCATGATTTCACAGAAGTCTATTGATCCCTACGCTTTTCTTTTGTTTGTTCAAATTCCCTCCCACAGTAAGCACACCAATTATGTGCCCCATAAGCTTTCCTACTTTCAGTTAAGTAACCTTACTGGAAAGAACTTGTAATGAGAGACTTCAGGATCTAGAGTTCAGCAAAATGCAGTTTAGTATATAAAAGCATCCAAGTGAGATAGGCTCTGTTAGTACACTTCCAAAAGTTATGTTAAGACTGATGAGCCTAAAATTTCTAATGCAAGTCTGGCAGTTTTTAGTGCAACTCAGGCTAGTGAGTTATAGCAGAGTACAATCTTCATCACCGCAATCTCACACAACTCTGCAAATCTTGCTCCAGGAATAATTATTTCCAAAAAGCTATTTTGAAAGGTAGAGGTGAAGACATCCTAAACTGCACTGAAACAAATAAATGTTAGTAATTCAAATTGGACTCCCAAAGAGTCAGGTTATGTTTGCTTAGACTAGACTGGTCTATATGGGGATTATACTGTGCAACATGCCAGGGTGAGCACTTACAGGAGGCTTGCTATCCTGCATTAATGCACTGTATGAACACCCTCAGGAGAGTATTCACCTCTCCTCAATTCAGACACATGAAAAATAAGCATCTACTTGTGCTGGTCATCCTATCTGTCTCTACAGGCAATCAGGAAGAAAAAGCACAGCTTTGCTCCCTCTTAAAGATAGCGTGGGGAATCATCATTTAATCCCAGATATGTATACAGACTGGGAGAAGAGATCCTTGAGAGCAGCCCAGCTGAGAAACCAGGGGGTCCTGGTAGTTGAAAAACTGAATGAGCCAGCAGTGTGCTCTTGCAGCTTGGAAGGCCAATGGTATCCGGGCTCCATCAGGAGAGGGGTGGCCAGCAGGGACAGGGAAGAGATTGTCCCTCTCTACTCTGCCCTTGTGAGGCCCCTTCTGGAGTACTGTGTCCAGGTCTGGGGCTCCCAATACAGGAAAGACGTAGAACTGTTGGAGAGGGTTCAGAGGAGGGCCACAAAGATGATCAGAGGGCTGGAGCACCTCCCCTATGAGGACAGGCTGAGGGAGCTGGGCTTGTTCAGCATGGAGAAGAGAATGCTGTGGGGGAACCTCATTGCGGCCTTCCAGTATTTGAAAGGAGATTATAAACAGGAGGGAAAACAACTTTTCAAAAGGGTAGACAGTGATAGGACAAGGGAGAATGGTTTTAAGCTGAAGGAGGGAAGATTTAGATTAGACATCAGCGGGAAGTTCTTTACTGAGAGCGGTGAGGTGCTGGAACAGGCTGCCCAGAGAGGTTGTGGATGCCCCAACCCTGAATGTGTTCAAGGCCAGGTTGGATGGGGTCCTGGGCAACCTGATCTAGTACTTGATCTAGCAGCTGGCAATCCTGCCTGTGACAGGGGAGTTGGAACCTGATGATCCTTGAGGTCTGTTCCAACCCGGGCCATTCTATGATTCTGTGATCTCCTGGAGATGTCTGTCTGTCTCCTTTGATTAGGTAGAAGGGAAATCCAGACAAGGGGTTGAACCTTGAAGTTTAACATTTTGCCAGCTGTGGTGAGGCAAAACAAGTCCTCCTTCCTTTCATGAAGCGCTGTAAATGTCTCCACAATCACAAGGTACATAGTCTTCATTGTTCTTCATAATTAAGGTATGGTTCAATATGGATAAGCGTATTACAGGCTGTCTCAGGTAAACACAAGGAGAAAACTAAATTATGGACACCTTTGTTAACAAAGTGTCAGCCTGTCATCTCAATGCCTGGAAAACTACCAGTCTATCTGTTGTGTTATCAATACAGAAAGACTTGGGTTGAATGCCTAGGAATACATTTCACTGAAAAGAAAAATTACCTCACACACCAAATACATATGCATTGTGTTATTTGAGGCATAACCTGTTAGAACAGAAAGAAATCCATCTGGCCCACCATTTTTGGGCACTGCACTTCTACTGTCAGTTTTAAAAAAGTTATGTTAACACCCACCTCCAGGCTAAGTCTTTGCGTATGCAGCTCTATTCTGAAAACATTTGCTTTCTCAGCTGGAGAACTTGCTCCTGTTCTTCCCATCTCTCTAGCTATTCTTTCATGTTGCTGGTGCAAGATGAGACACTGACAATGGCTGCAAAATATGTACGCATATGTCTTCAGGGGAGCTGAGGAGAGGGTGCTGACGCCTTTGTAGTATCCAGAAGTGCTTTACAAAAGGATTTTTATGACGCTGTCTGAATACAAATGGCCACAACTTAAAATTAAAACCTAAGGTAATATTTGTACTAAAAGGTATCTTCTAATAATTGTATACATTTTGCCTAATAGACATGCTGAAGTACTTTTTGTGGAAACATATCAACCTTATAACGAACTTTCAAATCTCATGCTTAATCTGGTATTTCATCTACCACCCTTCATGTCAGTTGCTTTCACCCTGATTCCATACTGTTTGTTTTCTGTAAATAATACACTGCTCTTTTCTAGCTGACAAAAGACATTTCTTAAGGAAGGACTTTCTTTTTTTTTTTCCTCCTTATTTGATAACTTCACTGAGGTATCTTATATGGAAAGAAATAAATCATCCTATTGTGTTAAGCCTTAACAATTTGCAGGTGATTCTACTGCAGTAAATTCTACTATATTAAATTGTTGCACCTGAAAAATAGACATCTGCTTGCACAGTTGGGCTGTAAGTTGTAGTTTGAGCTGTGCTAATTGGTTATTACAATGTATGAGTGGATATGGAAGGCTCAAGAACAGAAAATAGGATGGAAGTTTTCCCCTCTGATACACACCGAGTTTTCCATGCTGTCAATGCACTTCAGTACATTTGCCCTATTCTTTGAGGGATATGGTTCTTTCCTCTGCACAGTCAGAGGATAGTTGTTGAGTAAGATAAGAAGTCACAGAAGCTGAGTTCAGATAATTGGCAAGGCTAATCAGGTCATCCTCTAACATCTGAGCAGAAAATTAAGAATCTTAATTGGAAACACATGCTGGGGCTTGGCATCTTCTACATTTCCATTATAATACACACTCAATGACAGCAGCACGCAAGAAGAGTTCAACATTCTACAAGAACAAAACACACTGCCTTTTTAAAAGCAGAAAAAAATCTTAGTCATCAACTGGACTTATTACATTTGCTTTAGACAAACTAGATTTCTGAATTTTTAAAGATTTTGCAGCATTTACGCATTGATTGCTTTTTAACTGAACACAGTGGTGGAATTCCCTTCCCTCAAATTTACAGTAAGAAATCAACTGGGGCAGTGAAAAATCTGAATCTTGCAGTCAGTTATACTGGAGGAATCCTTTGATATTTGAGAAATAAGGTCATTTCTTCTCTGTTTTAGTTCTGTACCTCTTGTTATTGCTCCGTCTTTTAGGTGCACTCGGGTGATAGACTAATTCATGTTTATGAAGCATGCACATTAACAATAGTATCATGACGAGTGTCATGATCAGACACACAGGCTAATTCCTGTTTGAATAATGCTCCATGAATGAACTATTCTGCTTCCTTTCTCTGAGCTACTTTTTGCAGGATCTGCTTCAGCATATTTGCATAGCTGTATGTTGTGCTGCACTGTCACCTCTTCAGACAGGCAAATCATACACATATGTAGCAATTGACTGTCACAGGCAAGGTTACTATTCCAGACTCAGTTACAGTCAGGCTCAGCTGAATTGTCTGTCCCTTTGAATTTATACACACATGCACAGCTATAGCTTTGCATGTGCTCCTGTATGTAAGCATGTGGGCAGACAAACACATACTATCTGTTCATCCATCCATCTATCCCTCGTTTAATTTCCATTTTAACTTTGCTACAAACATTTTCGTTGTTATTCCTACTGGTGATTTTTGTAGATTCCTTTCTTTTTTCCTTATTGATTCCTGAATTTCTTTGATGGCAAATGAATAGAATAGCCAATATACTGAGAAAGAATTTGAGGAAAATTCTTCTCTCTAGACAACAGTGTACATTTCTGATACATGCTGTATTTTACTCATGAGCATGGTATCTCCAATATGCTTGCAAGGAATGTTATGTTGATAAATCCAGTGAAGAATACAGGAGTGATTTACAGTGAAAATTGGTGAGGAAAATTTGCTATTTACACTCAAACAAAGTCCTCCACAGACTTCTGACTACATTACCTTTAATATAGAAAAACAGTTAATAACAGTTGCCTGTAGATTTGAATGTTGAATGCAGAGCCATGGAACCAAATCTGTAATGGAACTGGGAAACTTTCATCATTTTTAGAACTGACAAAAATAGTGGATATTTAAATATTTTATCTTGGCTTATTACGAGCTGGCATTTCTCTGTACTTGCTAATAACTGAAAGTACTGTGACAAAAAAACTTCGGTGCAGAATACTTGAATACAGATAGCTATGAAACACTGGAGAGAAGGGGAAATAGTAACAAAAGGCACGTGTCTGCATATGAACTAATAGGTTATATGGTTTGGAAGGAATGATAATACACTATTCTTTCAAGGCTATGATTTATACCTGTCTTGAGCCAGTGTGTCCTGGAAGTATCTATCATAAGTAATCAATGTGAAATTATTTGAAAATGTAATTTTCCGTCTGTAATTAATCACAGTTCTATTAGAACTGTAGATATCACTGATGCAGTACAGGGAAGTGTGTATAATGAGAAACAGCAGAGTGAACTTAAAGCCAGACAAATAAAAACAAAAACAGACTGAAAAATATTCAGTAATGTTTGTACGCTAACCTGTGGGCACAACTGCCAGGCATGATGTGGATTTACAACTTCTCAAGTTCTTATGACAAGATCTGGAAACAGCCCGGAAAAATATGCTTTTGGCAAAGACAAGTTACTAGGCTGGAGTTAAGTGGTGTGGCCTGGTTTTTACAGAAGAGCAAATGAACAAATGGTGACCACTACTGTTAAAAGTATTAGAAAGATGCGTCTCTTAGTCACATTCACATTCCCCTTCGTTTACAGGCCCTGTCCCCAAAAGGCAGAAGTTTAGCTAACGTCTTAAAGAACCTGGGAATAAACTATTGGCTGCTATTAACTCCTGTGGTTTGAATGCAGATTCATGGGAAGCGTGGGACCTGTGTGAACAGGTGTCATAGGAACTTCAGTCCTTTGTGCCAACAGTAAAACATCTTTCTCCATATCCACATTCAAACCAGAGGGGACAGGGAGCCAAAATGAATTTCCTAATCTGCCTTTGAATCACTTGATTTTAGTGAGAGAATTCTGGAATATATAACTGTAGGAATATTTAAGGCAATGCTATCTCTCTCTTCATTAGATAGCAGTCCCTTCCATGTCCTTGGGTGACACATTCTGTTTTTTCAACTAGATAATCACTTTTTTTTTGTTGAGATATATTTTTACATTTCTACCTATCGAACGTCAAGTTCTTCAGCTTGGCATTGAATTACCTATTGGAAATCGTCTCCAGCTTCTGTGCGTTTGAAATAATGTAGTTATTCATTTTAATTTTTGATTAAATTTAGATTCACATCACGTGAAATCATGCAGTAATCTAAAAATATATCCTGCAGAATTTTGTCTATGATTCCCATAGAGACATAAACAGCATGTACTGGTATATGGCAAATCTAGTATTATTTTTCTAGATTTATGAAAAGAATATTCAATTTTAGCATATGCATTTGGTAGTTATTCTGCATCCTACATATGTTCATGTCCAAATTGCTTGTCAGAAATGGGCTCTGACCCGTGCCATCTCCCCAAAAATACTTGGAAATATAGTAGCCCTACTCATTGCAAGGAGGTTGGAACTAGATGTTATTTAAGGTCCCTTCCAACTCAAGCCGTTCTATGATTCTATGCCAGTGAAATCTGAAAAAGAGTTAGTTATAGCATATCCTCATATTAAGACCATATTAATTCAAGTTCTTTCCAGAAAGCACAATGCTGCCTGAAAACCATAGTAGTAGTATAGGCAGATATTTTATGACTTTACCATTTTCCCTCTAAAATATGTATTCCTCTCAAACTTAGAAAATTGTTTCTGCTGGCAAACTGCAGAATACTGAAGAAAGGGCAAAAGTCAGGAACTCTTGAATTCTAGCATTGTCTTGCTATGTCACTTTATTGTCTATTTCCCTTAAGCACAATAAAACTTTCAGTGGAATTTTTTGTGCAGCTGTATTTACCACAGATAATATATTCATCAAGCCTGCAGAAGTTAAAGAAGTCTTAGGTGGCAACTGTGAATTTATTTCACCTGATTTTTTGATGCTACTGCAGCTCCTTCTGCACCCAATGAAGGTAGAAGTAAGTAGGCACTTCCAAAGATCATTTTATCCCAAAGAAAAAAGGATTTGAGACAGGAAGTTTTTATTACCTCTTCACTAACTGCAGAGGGAGCAGTCTAGCTTGCGCTAAATACCTAATTTTCAGACAACCAGTGTTTCTGAAATGGCTGGTTGATATTAAGATACACTTTAAATGATGGCCACCGTATTATGCATTCTTGAAGAAATACTAGCAAAGGGCGCTTTCCAGAGTCAAAGAGGAATAGTTAGCATAATATAAAACAATATGCTGCTTAGGTTTCTTAGATCTTAGGCTCTACCTACATGAGTAAATAAAAAATGTACATAAATGTTATGGCCTCTGGAACTCAATCATCTGTAATTTTGAACTGTTAGATCTTCCCATGAGCATGGTTTTGGCCCACACCAACAGGTAGTCTTCCACTTGCAAGTATTTACTGGGAGATGGCATGGGTCAGAGCCTATTTCTGACAAGCAGTTTGGACTTAAGCATAAGCATAACTTTTGGAGACTGACAGGCTTAGGTGGTAGTGCCTCAGTGTCAGAGGAAAGTCCCAGGCATCCTTAGTTTATAATGACAGTGCCTTACTTAGCTGTGCTCCTCTCTTTATGAGATTTGTAGCATCAGTAAAGCCTTTCTGTTGGACTCTGTCAAAGCAACTTCATATATCCTAAAAGCATTAAGGAGATGGGAAATGTCTATATTCCAAGTCACATAAAATTGTTTTTGGTTAATAAAATTGGTTCTGGGAAGTTTGCACCACTGCATCTAGGTAATTCGAAATTGAGTTTATTTCAGTTTCTTTTAACTTATTATTTCACTCAGCGTTTTGTTTGATGGGAGAAAATTAAGTATCTACAGTTCTGGGTACATGAGGGACTAGGCCCAGTTAGTTGAAAGATATCAGTTTATTCCTCAGCTTCAGAAAAACACTTTCAAGTGGTAAAGTTTGAACAAACATAATCTTTCTCTCTACACTGTGGTCAGAATCACTAAAATTCCTCAAAGAGTGTCAGAGCATTGTTCCATTTGGCCTTTTTCTTTCTTCCTTGAACCATGATTCTCTTTTCTAATTACTAAGTATATCTCTCATTTTATTGCTGGAACACCCACCTATAGGATTTACATTATATAGCATGGTCTAGTATTTTACTGCGTGGTCTTACAACTTAGAGTGTAGATTGCAGAAGTGGTAAGCTGCCCATTATTTACTTTTGGACTTCTTATTTTTTCTTTCCTAATGACGATTAATTAAACTGGAGGATAAATTATATTTGATGTCTAACCAAGCGTACAGTATTTCTGCTTCTTTATTGATGACACATTCCTAATGTTGTACATCTGATAAATAGGTAGATAATTTTTGCATTTTTTTTCTCCCAAAGTCATCACATGTAACTCCTAGCAAAAGAATTGTGGTTTTTAAGAAATAATTTTTTTTATTCCAAGTATTAATGCTGGAATTAGTAATATTCATTCTTCAAACAATTTTTTTTTTGTCAATGACATTTTGATTTCTCATTCATGCTGAATATCAGAAGTAGTCACTGTTTTAAATAAAATTACACATTTATGTTATCCAGGTGAAAGGTATGACACAATGCTGAAGTCTATTTGTCCTGCTTTACTGATGGAGCTTGAATTAAAAATGACACTAAGAAAGTAAATTGCAAAGATAACCCTGAAAACGTCTTTCCTTCTGCAGTGGAAGTTAAATGGGTGTCATACATGTCATGGATTTTACATCTATTTATCAAAGCTTATTACGTGATAGATTCCCCAAGGATTGGGGAAAACCATAATTGAATGGGAGGAGTGGAAGAGAAGACTGCCAAAACATGGATTACAAAGCAACAAAATCTTAGGCTTAAAGGTTATTCAGAATGGTAGTGCATAAATAAAGGAAGCAGCTCTTCTGCCCAGCTGTTCCAAAGTTGCCAAAAGAGTTGCTTTAATCTTGCCAGGGGCCAGATGCCAGTGACAAAAATTAACATAGTGTAACATCTGTTTTTTGTGATTGCCACCCAAAAATCAGAAAGGAATGACATGACTGAAAACAACATGAGTATTTAACATCCTCTTTATCAGAACATGCTTTTGTGAACGAATGCTTTTCCCAGTCTGTTCTATGCAGCCCACGTGTTGTATGGACTTCAAGACAATGACATTTCAGGACTGGCATCAGGGCTCCTCCCAGTCATAGCTGTTCCTGGGGTCCTGAGTCCGGGGTGACTCAGCCAGTGTTATGGAGCTTTTCTTGCTAAAGGCCTCCTCTCACCTCCTCCTCCTCCTCCAAATGTCTCAGTGAGGTAGCCAAGCATGCTTCATCTTTCTCAACATCCGCTCACAGGGCAGGATGCTTCTGGCACACATAAACACTCTGTTGTAATTTACAGGCAACTTGATAAAACAGCTGTCCTGTATTTCTGAAGTACTAAACACCTTGAAGAGGCATTTGGCTAAAAACAATGTAAAACATCTTTGAAGCTCTTCCAAGCAAAGGCTCTGGGATAGCAAAGCATAGGAAAGAATGTTAAAAAATCATCAGGCATGATCAAACCTAGCTGTTTGGTGCTTGCTCTCAGGAGTGGGCATAACTTGTGCCTAACTTCCTAGAGTACAAGAGAACTCTACGATTCAGGATGGAATATGAAAGATCTAGCTTGTGTGAGAAAGGTATGTTCTCTTGTTGTTTCCAGCCATTTGTTTTTGTAGCCAATTACTCCTGTTTGAGGAAAATAGCCTATGTTTGTTGCTTTGAATTGGAATCTAGTCTTTCAAGACCTTTTCTTCACTTCTTCGAGATCATTTTGAATGCTAGCCTTATCCTCTGACATACTATCACACTTTATAGGTCCAGTTTATTCTATCATCCAGGGTATCAATGCACCATAAGACAGGACTGGACACTATGCAGTCCTGACTTGATACATCTTCTTCTTCGACACACTTCATAAATAGTTTTGTAACCATAAGTAGGTAATTTACATCAAGCTTCACTGCTTCCATATTAGAATACTGTGTCAGGCAATATAATGTCTTAATAAAGCCAAAATACCAGCCTGCTCAGCTTCTTCCCTAGCCCATGTTAATCTACGACGGAATGAAATTAGATTGGCTTTGTGCAAAGCACTGTTGACAAAACTGTTTTGGCATCTCTCAGCTTCTTATATTTTTTTTGGTGTCTAAAACAGGTTTCCTTCTTTTCAGTATCTTAAAGTGAATGGTCCATAATTTGCCATTTTCTCTTCCATTTCCCGCCCAACATCGTTCTTGTTAAAGACAGTTGCCAGACTTACTCTTTCCAATTTGCCAGAATCTCCTTCATTCTCCATGAATTCTCAGGTGGATTTGATGTTCTCTTGGCCAGTCTTCTAATGTATTCTTTGGGTCTAATTTATTTGAAAAAATCTAAATTTTTGTGTTCTGTAGCCTTTACACCTTACCAAATATAGGCTAAGATCTTTCTTGGTTTGACAGTGTTTGCTCACCACAAGAGTTTCCAGTGAAAGGCAAAGAAAAAAATGCATAAAATACTATTTATCTTACTCAGCACCATCTATTAGCATCTTTCCTCTCTGTTGAGAAGCAGAGACTCTTTCAGCTCTTCCTCTTACTACTAATCTACTCACAGATAAACTTCTTATTATCACTGGTATTTCATGCTAGTTGCATATCTTTTTGTTTCTTGGCTTCTAACTTCATTCTAATGATCAACAGTTCTTGCAATCCAGGTTATTCTCCTAATTACTCATAAGAGAATTAATCTACTGATCCTTCTAGTTCAGTAACCTACCGCAAATCCCCACTGTGTTAGCACCTTGCTCCTGTCTTCTTTTACCCTTCTCTGGACACTTAAATCTAATCCCTCCCTGTATACAATGTGGCTGCATAGGCACTCAAAAAACCTACTGTCAGCAACTTCTGCAAGCCTCTGTTATGCCAGTTAAAATGTTATCTTGACCATCTAGTAAGACATCTGTGCTAATGCAAAAAAAAAAAAAAAAAAAAGAAAAGAAAAAAAGGGCAATTAAAGGAAAATAACCTAACTTGTTCAATGGATTGGTTCACTCATTCACCTCATTCCTTCTATGACCTTTTCATGAATTGACTGTGTACATGACTTTGATTCCAAGTCCTTGTTAAAGTCACTGGTGTTTACATATAGCTAAAAGTTAAAATCCTCCTCCAGTAGCAAGTTTATAAGCAAAAGCGTTCTTCCTCTGTCTTCAGGAGATGGCACTCCTCTAAGCACACGGAACATCATTCAAAGAATGGTGGTCAAAGAAGTCAAAGTCTATCCCATTTTATACCATCAGAGCAACTGGGCCCAACAGCTAGTGTTTATCCCTTCATGAACTCGGCCCCTCACTAAAAGAACTGGCCAAGAAAATTTTCCTGATGTTTATGTTCCTCATGTTTCCCTGATTCCTTTGCTCAAACTCTCTGAGCTTTTTGATTAATCTTGATCTTCTCATTCAAGGTAGTGTCAGTGTCTGGAGTAGGAAATGTGGGTAGTGGTACAGATAAGCCTAAGCAACTTTTCCTTTACTTGGTTCAGTCACAGGCTTGGTGGTAACATACCCTCTGGATTTTTGAGGAGTCCTTTGGTAATATACCTGAAATAGATTTTTTTTCTGCCTACTAGGACAATGTATCTGTTCCTGATCTCAGTAGATGATTATTCAGGAGCTGAAAACTGTCTCCAAGGATGGATGCACCAACTTTATCTCTTCTCCTATTCTGTTATTGGTACTGTTGCAAAACCTGTGTCTACTGTCTTTGTCTGTAGAGAAAATTTGTCTGTGTTGAAATTTTTATGATCCTCGATTCATCTGATGGCCGATTTTCCCAGTTTTCCTTCATGAGTCTTATGAAATTCCACTAAGTGGTATGTCCAGTGCCACATTTTCTCCCTCTCAACCTCTATTGAACAGGAAATACAGCCCTCGGACATCCAGTGCAAGACCTGGGATGAATCATTGACCTCCTCTGTAACTGATTCTCCATTGTATCAAGTGTTGCACCTTGAGGAATTAGTCCTACTGACAAGGAGGATTTACTTTACCTGGTGTTAATGCCAATATGGTGTTTTAGAAACATGAGCTAGTTTGTCTGGATGCTATTCACACTCTTGTGAAGTGGATATCAAATATTCCCATCTTGATTTTCACAGGTATGTATGTGTCACTCCAGAATACGAGGCAGGAGAAAATCATGCTTATGGCACTTGAATACTTCATTTTTTTAAAGAGAACTGGTCAATTAAGAATTTGTACCTTTCTCTGAGCAGATAACTGAATATGGCAGTGCTGTGTTGAGCTTGGGTCTTAAACTGGGTTTGCATCCAGCTTTTGCAAATGGCTGTTTAAATAATACTGCAGCAGAAAGGAAAGGCAAGAATTACTTGATGAGGAAAGTGACAGTGGAATAGAGCACTGAATTTTGCTAAAAAGTTATGAAGTTCTTTAACAGGGATTATTTGGATTCAGGAAAAATTGTACTGGGCAAAATGTCCACCTCTCTGTGTGTATAACAAACTACTGTTGCACATTGGTTTATTTCAGTGTCCTGGTAAAAAGCATACATATTTGTGTACTTAGTACTAGATTCCTGTGGCCCTGGTTTGATGCAAATAGTTGACCATTTGCAACCATTGATAAAGGTTTTCAGGAATCCCCAAGTGGACATCGCCTCATGATCAGCATATGGAGATCACTCTGGAAGCTTTTGTAATCTGATGTTCTCCATTCATGGCACTAGACTGAAGCTGCTAAGAGCCAGCCAGCATAGTACCAATTCTTTGCCAGTCAGCAAAGAACCAAACAGATACAGGTAAAACACTATTTCATCCTTGAATCAGCTTCGCACACTTTTGCCCACCAATGCTGAGGAACTAGCTCTGTAGAGATAGAATTTCTATCTGGTATGGGACTGCTATATTAGCAAAACTCTGTTTCTGTCCTCCAGCATACGATCCATTCCATATAAAACCACTGAGATTGCATGGTATGCATATCAGGAGTTAGTCTGGCCTGTATCTCTTTTCATCATATTTTCCTTTTACTGCACTGCCATTACTGTGGAGCTGTAAGCTGCTGCTTGCTACATCTATGATAGTGCTTTATTAAGCTTGAAAGGACCTTCTCTCCTTGGGAACTGCTGGCGGCAGGAGAGCCTCACTTGAGATCCTATGTAAAAGTTCAAAGCGCTAGTAATTAAGAGAAAACGTTATTTGACTTTAAACTGAACATGTGTCATCTCAGAATCCTTGATGAGTATGAGAGAGAATAAACAGAGCTCTGCAACATTGTCTTTTCAGTCAGATGCTGCTGTTTTGGTTTGTTTCCTACGCTAAAATTGCTTTGTGTTTGTTGTTTCTTCTTTTAATTTTTTAAAGAACTGTGTTCTTTGATCCTGTTCCACTGCCTATAGAAGGTCTACAGGTTAATAAGGGCTATAACTGCTTTTTGTTTAGAAAATGGATCACTTTGTCTGCCTGCAGTTAGTGTTCTGAAGTTTTTCTTAGCACTTCACCCCTGCATGCTCTTGGGGACAAAGTATGTCATTCCAGCAGGAAAAAGAATTTATCATTCCAGTGGTAAAATGAAAACCATTGCAGTGTAGGCTAGGACATATACTAGAAGATGAAGTTCATTCCCTTCCAATCTGGAAAAGTTAGAATTTGCCTGCTCTTCATAACAGGAGAATTACTCCACTTTTAAATATACCTTTAAACTCCTGAATTTTCTCATTAATATACATCAGGGAAAAGAGATAAATACCTTCAGGAGGGGTATAGGAAGTCTTCCCATCAGCAGAGGGTAGCTGTGGCATGTTATCAGAGGACCAGTGGGGATACAAGGCTTTGTTCAGCAGCTTTGGCAAATTGAACAAAGAAAAATTATTTTTGCTACAGATACAAGGAGCAGAAGGAGTAAGAGAAAAAGAAGGCAAGCAAAAGATCAGCAACTTGAGGGGGAGTAAATCATGAGTATTTAGTTTATTTCAGTACCTAAAACAGCTCTGATGTCTCAGGGTGTCTAGAGACATGTATTAATAGAACTAAGAAAGACGCTGGAGAAAACAGTTTGATCAAAAGCAAAGCAGAGTAGGGGTATATTTGTTTCAGAATTACTTGTAATGCTCTTGCTGTGCTCTTATTAGCAGACAGAAATGGTAATAGTTTCATTTAAGTCACTACTGTAGCAATGGAAGTCAATCAGAAATCTGCCCTAGAAAAAAAATCTGATAATGTGATAGTTAATGCAGTTAATTCACATTTTCACTGTCCCACAAGGATATATCTATGATGAAAATATCACTATGCTAAGGTTCTTCCATGAAGATTGATGTGATGTATATGACAAAATTTCGTTAAAGGTCTGAATTTATTTCCCACTGAAATAAGTAGTAAAACTCCCATTCACTTCAAAAGCAGCAGTTATCTTGTATGTACAACTACTATCAAGAACACTCAATTGAAAATACCAGAAGAAAACAGCTTAGAAGTAGCCAACCCCAAACTGTGGTTCTATAATAATCCTATATATATATAAAAGTGCTTGGACAACTCTATGGACTTCCCTTGTGCAGAGTGGCTCACGCAACAAAAATTTGCCAAGCAAGTTATTAAAAATTGTTCACATTTGCCTTTGTTAAGCTGAAAGTCAATTCAAAGTTTTTCCAAATGTAGTTGCTTCCTATTCTAGTACAACTACACACAGAAAGAATATAGATAAAGTATTCAATGACGGAAGGAATGTAACATTTTAAAAGAAAAATTACCAAACCACTTTTGGACTAGGACATTGTACACCTAGTTTCTGTGGGAGAAAGCTTTGCAAATGAAATATAGCCCTTTTAGAAGTGTGATGCAAATTTGGAGAAGATTGCCAAGTAATCATCCAATGATAGACTATTCACACAGAAAATCAAGTTATACTCTGAGAAGCAGTCAGCTTAGCAGTAAGAGACAAGGATATTCGAAGTGGAAGGAATTCTGAAATTTAAAAATGAGAATAATGAACACTAGAATATTAAAAATCAAAACAGATAGGAGATCTCCAATGACTGTAAACAGGCAAACAATACACTTTCCTTTTAAAATAGACAAGAAGGTGGATTTAGGGAACTGTAAACCTACTAGTCTGTTTTCAATCCTTGAGAACACTGTGGAGGATGTTCCCCCCCAAATATACTTCCAGACACATAAAAGACAACAACATGATGAGGAACAGTCAGCTTGGATTTTATCCTTGAAAAATAATGCCTGACCAATCTGGCAACCATACTGAATGAAATGACTGGGTCAGTGAGTGAGGTCTGTGGGTTTCCTGTGCTGGCCAATCAGAGGACAGCAGACTGGGTGGGTAGACTGTAAGGAGAGTTGGAGAACAGACTGGAACCTAGAGCTTAAAGGGTCTACAGTTTCAAGTGTAACAGTTGGTGGTTAAAGGGTTTGACACCTGCTGGAGCCAATGATGTCTAACAATTTCATCAGGGACCTGGATGTCAGGACTCAGAGTAACTCAGTCAGCCTCTGGATGACACCAAAATGGAAGGAGCAGTTGATGCATGAGGAGGGTAGGGGTGTGATTCAGAGGGATCTCAACAAGCAAGAGGAATAGGCTGTCAAGAGTGTAATGAAGTTCCACGAGGACAAAGAGTCCTGCACCTGGGGCAGAGCAAGTCATGCATCCATACAGACTGGAGATAGCTCATTAGGTAGCAGCTCTGCAGGACAGGATCTCTGGGTTCTACAAACAGCAAGTGCATGTGGGTCAGCAGTGTAGCTCTGTAGCTGTGGAGGATGAATGCATACTGAGACGCATTAGTACTAAAACAGCAAGAAGGCTGAGGGAAGTGATTATTCCCTACTGATCGGCACTGGTGAGGTTTGACTAGAGACCTTCAGAGGTCCCTTCTAACCTATTTTTTTTTTTATAATTCTGTAAAGTTATTTCATAATTCTTATTTTCAGTAATGTTGGTTAGGTTTTGTTCTGAGTGTATCAGAGGTCCACAGTAAGGGTTAAATTAGAGCAATAACTATGCATACACTCAATGAGAGGCTGTTCACATGAATCAAAATCCTGAAAATTTGTAGAATACACAAGATTAGGTCCTTGATTATCGGCACAAAGGAAATATTCAAAGGCAATGCAAAGGCAAAGTGTTTTATTTTCCAGTTACTTGTATAAGCATTTTTATTTGAGAAGTGAAGCTTTTTAAACATTTAAGATTTAGTTTTAATAGTTCTAATTTTGACCTCTGTACTAATCCTTAATACATGTTTATCTAGCTGCATCAGAACTACACTGTTCTCCTCTTTGCCTCCCACGTCAGTGTGTAGGATTAAGTAGAAGTGCTAATTCTAGGTTATTGAGTATCAGTTTGATGATTGCATTATAACCAGAGAGCAAGCTTTTTTTTTTTTCCTGATAGCACATCCTTACCAATGAAGTTCAAGTGAATATCAGGGTGACTGACAAAGTCCAGTCCTTAGACTGTGAATATGCTGAGCTGTGGAATATATGCTCTGGATCCACCCTCAGCTTTAGATTTCACTGAAATTAAAAGCTAGCCTGAATTCAGAAGTCTGGTTAGCATAGAACATTCAAGTTCTTTGTCTGTGTAAAAAGTGAAGCCTGATTTTTGTATTCCTTCTGCTTGTAAGATGAGTGCTTAAAGCCATGTTTTGAAGAATAAAATGAAGATTTTTTTTTCAGTTCAGTTGCCAGTGTTTGCTCTCACCTTTCCCAGCTGCACAGCTCAGCTCTAGCAGAAAGGTCCTCTTCACACAGAACCTAGACCAGCATGATTATGAGCCATGGTACCTCTTCCAGGAAGAATACAATTTCTCCTCTCTCAGTTTCTCCTTCATCATAGTGGTCTGTCTAAACAGCTGATCTAAACTATTTTTGCTTTGCTCTTAAATTGATGGAGTGGTTAAAATCATTGACATAAATTGATATGGATCTGATCATACACTACTTGTTTATGGAAAACTTTAAGGGAAAGTAGCAATAGCAAAAATCTGACTTTGTTCTGAATTTTTAATAAGAATTGTGATATTTCAATTTGTTGGTTTGAAGAAGTGTAACAGATCACATTTTTTATGTCTCTGATTTGACTATTTCAGCTGTGCTCATCTACTGCTGTTGGCTGGCATTCCACAGAATTTGCAATAGCCATCCATTTTAAAATAATCTCCTTTGAAATATATTTTCATAGTTTCTCTCAAATCCATGCTTTAGACCTAAATCAGACTGATGTTTGTTCAAGGCCAAGCAGAAATACTCAGGCTCCAACTTCTGGTAAATATTTGGGGTGGTATGCAGTGATCTCTGTTGGAAATGTGCTGTGCTTACCGTAGTCCCAGAGAACTGCAAAAGTATCACAGGAGTACTATGTGCTATTGTACTGCAGTGAAATCTGAGAAACTTCACCTTAAAGTCGTCATAAAAGAGAAGCAATTTGGAGTATTTGTAGACATTTCGAAAATATGTCAGTTAATACGTAATCACTTTCTCTCTATCTGGTGGCTGCACACTTAGAATTACGTAGCACAAATAAGAAAAAAGTTTAGGCTGGATTATACGAAGATTTCTGCTGACAGTTGTAAGTAGTGAAGCCATCCTAAGCTGTACTAAGGAAACCATATGTCAGAGTCTCCTATATGCTAGCTTATTTCAAATAAATTTACATTTAAGGTCTGATATGAAACTCATTGAAATTAATGGAAAGACTTTAATACTCTTTGACTCAAACGCATATACAAGATCACATATTTCCTGTGATTCTATTTCTGTAACAGCTTGGCAGGATTTACTATTTCTATACATTTTCAGTATAGCTTCCTTGGGTCTCTTTTGTTATTATTATTTCCCCTCGTGATCATATCATACATCTTCTCACTTCAATGTATCTAAGGGCCTACCTAATTTTCCCACCAGCCTGAAGCTTAAGACTCTTCTAAGATGGGAGTTGTGTGTCATTCCCCAAACCCACCAGTTTGGCTTCTGAATGCAACTGTAATTAAAAATAAAGCAACAAATAAACCAGGAGTTCTTTTCTTTGCAAATACTCCTAACCAGAACTCCATTCTATTTCTGTCTTCTTTATTTTTTAAATATTTGATTTTACACAATATTTGTCTTTGAATTTCATTTGGAGATGCATTTGTTTCATATCCACTATTGTTGCCTCTATTTTCACGATCAGAACAAAGCTATTTCCAGCAGCACACACTGCTAGAATGCCATATGACAATAATAGATGTTTGTAGCTTATATGCAGTGGGCATTATTTCTTTTCTAGATAGCAGTTTAGAATATCTTTGTAATTATTTTTGATATATGCATAAGGCAAAGATATTGCTAGTGTTAACTTAGTGCATTAATCATGTCATAGCTCCTTGTGAAATGCATTTCTGAATCCTGTGGTCTGGTAAGAGGTGGATTTGAATGAAAACCATACATTTGCTAGTTGCAGGTCATACGGAGATAGGAAATAGCAATCACTAACATCTAAATGTTGCAGATAACCCATTTTCAGAGAGCCAACACAGAACTGTGGAATGAACTGTTCTGAATATGGGAAAGTTTATGTTCCTGTTAATTGTCTTTTTCTTTTCTTTCACTTTTTAAATGTTTTTATCCTTCGTTTTAACATTTTGTCCTTCCCACTCCTTCTGAATTTTGGCCACATTAAATTGGTATGTGTCTTTTCAGACTAGAGATTGAGAACTCAATCAGACTCAGAATTTGGTGCTGGAATGCTGTAGTGTGTCGTCACGTCTGAAAAATGCAGATCTAGTTGTTAAGAAAAAAGTAATGGCAATGAACGTGTAGAGAACAGTTACAAGTGATCTGTGTTCTCACATACTGAGTAGCACTCACGAGCGACAAGTCAACACTTACCAACAACTACCACAAAATCATACTGTAAATATCCTACATATAATTATAGTCACCATTACTAGAATATTGTTGGAATATTTTGTTAATACAAAGGATCTTCTGCTTGCATCTTTCTCTTTCTGATTTCAGTAGTAACTTTCCAGTATATTTCTGGAAAGTAGATTAGCATTACTTTATTTTTAATCCTGAAAGACCTCTAATGCACTATGCGCTTTAATGTAATTATGCTTAATAGATGGAATACAGCAGCTTCATAAAGATTGTTCATATCCCTGCCGGATACTTTGCTGAGATAAACATGTATCTAGTTTATTTAACATGATTAACTACCTGAAGTACTAAAATTCTTATACAGCAATACTCAACAACCAAGAATTGCAAGATTACTGGAGAGACACTGCATTTTATGGGATAGTCCCAGTTTGACATGCATACCACACTGGGTAGCGCTAATGGGCTGCAACAAAATATCCTCTTTTCTCCTCTTCCCCTGTAAAAATGATGCTGGGTGAAGATTTGATAATCCCTAGTTCCCATTCAGGGAAGAATTAAATGAAGCATTTTATTTATGTCCCATCTAAAAGGGATGAAGCACAAACCAATATGCTTTCCTGCGATTGTACAAGAGAAAACAAACAGCATGCTAAGGGGAATACAGCACTACATCTGTATTGCCTCCACCAGAGATGATACAGTTTCCTTTACTTCCCTTCCAGCTCAACCTTTCATCTCCACGTTGACAGAGAGGCCATGATTCAGAGCCTGCTGCAACTGACATCTTGATGTTCTTAGACAGCCACTGGTTTTAATTACCAAAAAAGGTTTTCTTGCACCCCTGCGTAACTATGTTTTCTCTGCTCCTGCTGTGGGTTCCAGCTCTGGTAGTCTAAGGTCACCTCTGAGATCAGGAAGCGCTGAGCTGCTTAATGCTGCGTCTGGAGGGCGTCAGAAACAGTGGGAGAAAAAAAACACCAAGTATGACTTCTATGCAATCTTGAGATTTTTATAAGTCAGCCAGGAAAACAGTGATGTAGGACCATGCAAATCAGGAAGTTTTGTGAGTACAGTTGTGTCTGGAAGCTCTGAAGACAGGGTTTCATCTTCCACACCTTCTGCAAAAATAGATTACCACATCGATTTAACTATTTGAGATTCATCCCATGAAACTTGAGGCAACAAGATATGACATCTCCAAAGATTTGTTGAGATCTTTGCTGGACTGAAGTTTCTCTTTAGAGTTGAACAGCTTTTTCACTGACTCTATAGGGAACCCAGGAAAGCTCCAAGAAAGTTCTAAAGCAGACACAGCCTGCTGAAGATTTTTCTGTGAAAATATAGCCTCATGGAAATCAATGGGGAATTATCTCTTCATGTCCAGATAGCTACTGAGATGGAAGAAGAAGGTTCTTAATTACAATCACTTAGCATAACTGCTTCTTTTCAAGAACGGGAAATTAATCTGACAAGCTGATAGAAATGGCAGACTGTGTGTGTCAACAGGAGAAGAGGAGGAGAAAAAGCAAGAAGGTAGGAAATGTCATTATTTTCTCATTCTTCAAATTAATTTAAATTAATTTGAGTACTGTATCCAGTTCTGGGCTCCCCTGTATAAGAAAGACAGGGATCTGCTGGAAAGAGTCCAGCGGAGGGCCACAAAGATGATAAAGGGCCTGGAGCATCTCCCCTATGAGGAGAGGCTCAGTAAGCTGGGTCTGTTCAGCCTGGAGAAAAGAAGGCTGAGAGGGGACCTGATCCATGTTTACAAGTATCTTAGCTGTGGGAGGCAAATGGAGGTGGGGAACCTCTTTTCGGTGGTCAGTGGGGACAGGACAAGGGGCAACGGCCTTAAGCTGGAGCACAGGAAGTTCCGCACCAACATGCGGAAGAACTTCTTCACAGTGCGGGTGATGGAGCACTGGAACAGGCTGCCCAGGGAGGTTGTGGAGTCTCCTTCCCTGGAGATATTCAAGACCCGCCTGGACACCTACCTGTGCAACCTGCAGTAGGGAACCTGCTCTGGCAGGGGGGTTGGACTCGATGATCTCTTGAGGTCCCTTCCAACCCCTGCAATTCTGTGATTCTGTGATTCTGTGATTAATAATTTGATGTGCCAATTGCTCATTGTTCTAATGAACTCCTGCTCTTGATTATGATAAATACTAAATTATATAATAATTTCTCCTTTGCTATAGTTGACAAAGTTGTCTGTACTGACAAGATACAAGGAGATTTTTTTTTAATGGAAAGCAAAAAGCAGAGGATTTCCTGCAATGCTGCAAAGCTCTCTGAGTTGGTGAGCCTAATGCAGGGATGCTTATGATAAAGCACTGCAGACAGAGCACAGTTGATTAGAGCACTGAATTAACTGTGCTCTTGTGTGCTCTCATCATCTTGTTCTTTCTTTCAGCTTTCTCTTTACCCTTTCAATCTGCACGTTATTGTTTTTTTTTGCCCTGATTTTCTTTTCCCTGAGAATTCAGCACGAATTCCAGAATTCTGCTTTCATTAGAAAACAAGGCTTGACGTGCTGCTCCACTGAGTCTCAACATCTCCTATGCAATGGTGACTTCCTCAGGTCAGGCTCCAACACTCCATGTAGATTAAATGAATACAAAATAATACAGTACAGCTGTATAAACCTATGATCTTTACTACATATTTGACTATGAAATGCTGTGACTGCTGTGACAGCAGCAATCAGACCTAGGACTTCTCCTTGTAAAGGTGTAGATGAACTTAAAGACTCAACACAGCCAAGTCAAAGGGTATGAAGGGAAATAAAATTCAAGGTTAAGGCTGGGTGTGTGATGAGACATGGGAGTAAGCTTGTATTAAAGTTCCTTTCCCTAACAATACTGTCTCTAGCCACTGCCTTTAGCCATGGGGCACACAAAGACCAGGGGCCACTGCCTTGTGGCCAAATGGCAAAGATCACTTTTGCATTTGCAGCAGCTGCCTGAAGACTCTGTGTTAGGATGAGTCAGATACTTCCTCTGGTTGGGAGACTTTTCTGAATACTCAGATCTCCACACACATTTCAAAGTCTGAAGCTCATGTTCCCTGGTATGAACCACTCACAAGGTACATGAAAAGGCAGTAAGGTTTAATAGCAGGCTCTCTGGCTTAAATGTGCAAATGAGCCCTCACTGTCTGCACTAACACATACAGCGCTATCAACACAAATGCTTTAAGAAACTATTATCTCTGTGAAATTGTAATTTTCACCTGTGAATTGCAAGGTAGATGTGAAAGTGTTTGAGTTTTCTGACTGCAAGGCTAGTTCTACACTTGGATATAGTACGTTGTTTTCCTTCCAAAGTGAGACAAGAAGGTAAATGTTTATTGGAAGTAAATAACATTCAAATGGAAGAATTGTCTATATTATAAATGTGCACTTCCAGCCAAGTACTTCATTTTGAGGTATAGGTAAGTCTGATAGAAGGAGCCCTTTATTTTCTAGTATTTAGGTGATTTATACTATTGTAATAAAGTGAGAGCATTTCTGATCTTTTTGTCAGTTAGAGCTACATTAATAGTAAGATTAGTAAGATTTCTGTTTTTATGGATGCTTATACTGGGAATATCATGCTGTACCTCATATCCAGATACAGTTAATCAAAGACGTTAATCAAAGACATGAAGCTGTAACTGAAGAAAGGAATCAATGTTTTTACACCTTAGGTGTTTTTTTCTTTTTTCTTTTCAGTTCATGACTCTGTTGACTAATACTCCAGAGCAAAAGTACCTGTTTTAGAGTCTCTTCTGCAACCTCTGTCATCATTTGGGGTTTCTGCAGTCAAGACTGCATACAATCAACACATTCGTCCAGATTTTCACTGATTTTACTCATCATTGTGTTGTCTCAAGGTCCTTTCACACAAACTGCTGGTAGAAGTTGCATATCATTTAAGAACTTTAAAATCTATTTTTTGTCCTGTGTCTGAAGGCAGAATGTTCTGCTGGTCATATGTATAAGCTTGTGAATAGAGTGCATGTCACTAACTAGCAAAAATCCATTTCAATGTGCCTTAAAAATGTAAACAAGATATATTTCCTCAGTTGTGAAATACACTTGGTCCTGCACGATATCGTACTAGATGGACTATGGGTGATGAGTTGAATGAGGATGGTGCTTTGAGCCTCCTTAGGGACATGATTGATATCTGCAGCACAGTACTTCTGCAGTTGCCATACTATTGTAACTAACTACTAAAAATTTCCAGTCTCTGCACATGACTTCTCAATTTTTCCCTCCTCTAGCCCCTGCATGGACAGTCCTGCTCCCATCCACCTGCAGCAGTATGCTGAACTGTGGTGGGATATCTTTTTGACAAAAACTCCGCAATACCGCCATGAGGCTCCACCAGAAATCTTCAATTTTCTGTGACAGAAAGCATCCTTGCACATAATTAAAAATTGCATCAGTGTTTGAAAAAGTGGAATTAGTAACTTTCTAAAGTGTTTAATTTCAGCTGTTCATAACACATGTAATGTAACCGTATTTCAAATATCAATAGCATTGTAGTAATGCACACAACCCTCTTCCAGGAGATCTCTGTCAAGAAGGAATGAGATTAGAACTCTTTCCTTGAGATTATGGGCCAGGAAATTTAGCTTTCATTGTTTAAGATTTGTCAGTCTGTTTCCACATAATCCATATTTAAATACTGATGCATAATATACTAGAAATATTCGGGGTTTTTTTTAGTATCAAACTGCCTCCACCGTGCATCCACATAAACGTAACAAACACATTATCTTAAACACTCTCTCTTTTTCCCAATCAAAAAGCAACATTCTGTAGCAAGCAGATGATGAAAATACTGAACAGAGCTATCATGCCTTTAATAAAAATGAAAATAAAAAAATAATAAAACAGGGATGTGTGTGCTCTGTAAAGCTTAAACCACTATTACTTAAGACATAGTTTAATTTGAGTTATATGAATTCTTCTACTTCTTACTTTTATAGGCTCATGTAAATACATTTCTGAATAAAAATCTATTTATGTATGTGAAAATACCATAAGAATATAATGACAAACCTAGTAAACTTACATCAACACTGTTCAGAGTTCTTGATATTTTATAGGTGAAAGGAATAACAGCATACAATTCATAAAATATTTGAATAAATTGTGATGGATATTTTGTGAAAATACAAACTAAATTCTATTTCTCTTGCATAGTTTGTGACAACTTGTCCTCCTTTCAAAATACCACGTTTCAATAAAATGAATATAAAAAATGAATGAAAAAAAGTACCTTCAGCAGTGAAATTATGTATCTTGAGAAGTTTATATTTAGTTTGGTATAAAAGCACTGGCAAAAATTCTACAAAGTTTTCTGTCGTTTACTAAACTGACTGAGGTTGTTTGTGGTATTTTCTGTTGATTTTCCAAAAATTATTTTATAATTCTGTTGCTTACAAGGTAAAATCATTTTGTAATTATCAGTTAAAATTATTCTGACACTGCAGGAGTACTGCCTTACATAACAAAATCAATAGCTTCAAGTATAATAAATGACCTAGTAACTGCCCTGAAGAGTTGTAATCTATTACTTCTTCCCATTTTCTCACAGGAATGTAATGAGTTCCCATGCCCATACTTACAGTTCAGTCTTTAATTCCGTACTCCCTGTGAGACAGGCCTGAAAACGTTAGGCCTGTCATTAAGAAGTTCAAGTCTCTATTTCCCTAAAGGAGTAACTTGTTAGTTCACTTAACTTGACCAGAACTGTAGTTTGGGCAAAATGTGGACCTGCAGTTAAAACAATTTTAGTTGAACTCATGATTCTTAAAGATAAATTTGCGTGAGTACAGAGTCCAACTAACTCCTCTGCACGGATAGGACTCACCCATGTAATTGACTCTGGACTTATTTGAAATGGGGAAATTAAGCAAAGAAGGAACCCAGTAGCTGATATGAATTGAAAACCTGATCATAGTTAAAGCATAACCACAGTGGTCTGGGGATTTAGGCATAAACCCAATAATTCTTCATGTATCTATAGTTTACTGCCCATCCAGACCAAGGATTTAATAAATCTTGTTTGTTTAGTGAAAAAGGAACATCCTGACACAGCAAACAGCAAAAATGTGACTAATCCATCTCTATCTTCCCCAGTGAATATTATTCATTACGCTGTTTGCTTTTCTGTAATATTTTTCCAAGCCTGAATCAATAATTGTGTATGTAACTACTAGTATGAGATATGTGTAGCAAAACTAAGTCAATAACTTACAACTTACCGGTGTAATAAATATATCTTGTTTATTTGTGAATTATCACCAACCTGAATCCTTTTTTTCCCCAGTTGGTGCAACTCTTTAAACTGCCTACCAAATGTATTTGAACAGTTCTCATTCAGCAGGTGATTTTCTAATTAGTTGATCATGTCTGTCTGACTGGCACAAGCTCCACTTGTGTAAATGTGCAGCTCAGCAGAGGGATATCTCCCTAAGTTAAGAGTGCAATTTCTTTAAGTGCAATTTCTCAACAAGTTTTCTTAAGGAAAACAAGTTGAGAGCCCATTTCACAAGTTTTGCAGGGCTCATTTTATGGATGTTGTGTATGTGAACAGTCCTGCTGGGGAACCAGTTTGCCAGAGCAAGTTACCAAGAACCACTACAAAAGACTCATAAGAAACAACCTCGCGCAAGTTCATTTCAAGCATGCTATTTGTTAACACTTTTGCTCTCAGCTCCTACGTACATCTGGCTCAGGAAAGTTTAGCGGCCCTCGGTGAGGCTGCCAGCACCCCATGGGGAGCGGCGATGTGCTCAGGGGTGGTTCCAGCTGGCAGAAGCAGCCGCTCAAGGCTCGGAGACACCTGCGGGAGGCGTCCCCGGTGCCTCCCAGAGCAGGGATGCAATCCAAAGGGCCCGGCCGGGAGCCGCGCTCCCGCCGCGCTCCCGCTGACCATGGTGCTGAAAGCTGCCGCTGTCGCTGACCATGGTACTGAAAAGCCACCGCTGACCCTGGTGCTGAAGCCGACGCTGCTGTTCGCGCTGCTGTTCGCGCTGCTGAAGCTGCGTCGGGACGGGTTCGCACCAGACCAAGCGGCTCCCCCGCTGCCGCGAGCCCCCGGGGGGCTGGCGGTGCACGCGGAGGGCGAGGACGGAGGGGGGAGGGCACGGCTGGCGTACGCA
>WBMW01003931.1:0-83976 GCA_013396635.1 Penelope pileata | reverse complement strand
CTTTTTTTTTTTTTTTTTGGTAGAAACAAAACATCTAAAATTCTTATCCCTCCTGTCATCTTATGAGCAAGATTTTTTATACACTTGTTTTGCACTGGTCTTTGGCCTTTTTGGTTTCATATTAACAGTAAGTGTAAAAGTAGAATGAAATAGTCTCTTCTTGTGATCTGCAGAGAAGGAAAACCATTCTGTTCTTCGTGTCTTAAACATATTCTAGTGAGTTAGAAGATATTTGGACTCTTTTATTTGTTCCCAGCAGGGTGGTGTTCCTCTATGGAGAGTGAGTAAGGAGGAATTCTTCAAGGGAGAGGATTGCTCTTTCATTGAGAAGCAGGCGAAGCAGGTGCCAGAGATCACTGGGTATGGGAAAAAAATAAGAAGGGAGAAATTCCCATCATGATGCTAATGTCTTTCAAAGAGAGCTTGAGAAACTGCAGGAAGGATTGGGAAGCACACATGCTGTGAGGACCAAGATACAGCAGGAACTGTGGTGAAGGAGCAGCAGAATAAGCCAGCATCTGCCACTACTCACTGAGTGTTTGGTTTGGTTGAGGTTTGGAATCTAGAAGAGCAGAGGGTAAGAGAGTGACTAAATCCTTTTTATTTTCTTCCCTTGTCATGTAACAGCTCCATGCAAAATTTCATCATTGTACTTCATGTTCAACTAATTCCTCGCCTTGTGATATTTTAGACCTCTCAGTTTTTTTGTGGCATTTGCCATGAGGAAAAGTTAAAGACGCATACACCTCAGCATCCTGGCCAGCTCAAAGTCCATTTGCAGTAAAAATGAGACAAATTATCCCCTGCTGATACTTTCCTCTTGGGAAGTTCTCGAGAGGTTCACACAGCCAGCATAGATTAGATATCTGTTCTCGAATTAGCTCACATGAATCCTATCTGGGTATACGCTGAACTGTGAAGACTGAAAGATGACCGAGTGGAATTGCTTCTTGAGAAGCAAGAGAAAGGCTCAGAGGACAAACTTAAGAAAGTTTGCATTTCAATTCAGTCAGAAGGAGGTCACCAGGGAGTTGTGTGAGAAAAGAAGTGTGACTACATGAGAAAAATAGAAAAATGAGTGGAGCAACAGCACTCAACTAAGAGAAATGGAGGTGGTGAACCTCTTTTCAGTGGTCAGTGGGGACAAGACAAGGGGCAATGGCCTTAAGCTGGAGCACAGGAAGTTCCGCACCAACATGAGGAAGAACTTCTTCACAGTGCGGGTGATGGAGCACTGGAACAGGCTGCCCAGGGAGGTTGTGGAGTCTCCTTCCCTGGAGATATTCAAGACCCACCTGGACGCCCACCTGTGCAACCTGATGTAGGGAACCTGCTCTGCCAGGGGGGTTGGACTCGATGATCTCTCGAGGTCCCTTCCAACTGCAATTCTGTGATTCTGTGATTCTGTGAAATCTTGAGGCAAATTACAGAATTCTTCTGGTCAGGACAAGTTAAATTAGGGCAAGGGATGCTTGTTCTAAAGCAGCATTATATTTATTCAGACATAAATGACAAAGAGGAAGGTAAAGGTCTAAATTCAAAGCTTCTGTTGAAAAAGAGCTATCAGGTCTCTTTAAATGACTTGTGCCCAGATATATTTTAATGTGAAACATAGCAGATGCTAAGAAAAACAGTATTCTCATTACCTGGAGCAGATTTCCAGTGGAGTTACTTGTATTTCTATGTGTGCCAAAGAATCTGTAGCTATTAGCATCACTGGAGAATCTGCTGTTGCCAGAAAGTGCTTAGGCGAAAAAACCAGACAGTTGAATTTCATAAAATTCACGTATCTAGCTCCACAGAGATGTCAGAATAAGCAAGTGGATGAGTTAGGAATGATTATATCACAAAATTTATATCCTTACTTTTGCCTGGAAAACAACAAAATGTTCTTTACTTCTTGCCTCTAGGAAAGTCAGATTTTACAGATGCAAAATACAAAATACTGCATTAGAAATAATACTGCATTCACAGCCAGTTTGTATTTGTACAGTAGAGTCTAAACTTGCTAGCCAATGTTGTGAGATTTATTTCTTACTGAGAAGGCCTCTTAAAGCTCAATAATTAATGTGGTTTATTAAAACACAGAATAATGCACTCCTGCTTTCCTTTTCCCAAATGGATATTAATCTCAGAAAACAACAAAAAAACATGTAATCACTCAAGAGCACTATTTTACAAATAAGTTATATCTGAACTAAAATACATATTGGGTTTAACAGATTCTTATGTGGCTTGTATGTGCAATCTGAATGGAAGTGAGAACCTTAGGAATATTTCCCTAAGCTTTGATGAGACTGTGGGCAGTCTTTGCCGCAGTCTTTGCACGTCAGTTAATAAGTAATCCTTATTCTCTGTGAGAATGCAAACACCCTCTTCCCCATCCTCCCATATTGAACGAGATACTGGCTTTATTAATGCCAATAGTAATTTTGCCCTTGCTTTCCATAGGGTTAGGATTTCACCCAGGAGGTTTGTAGCCTTCAGCACTTTCCACTCCTAAGTGATGATAAGGGCTCATAATTTAATTTCTGTCAAAGTCATAAAGTCTGAGATATGGAAAAGCTACTCTTTCCCCTAGCGCACTTTTTATTATACAACGTGCTCATAAATAGAAGCCTAAATAACCGCAGACCCAAAAGCTCTTCAAACCCAGGAGGTTTGTGCACGTCTCCTGAAGAGTGTGCAGTCTGTGCTGCTGAAGCTGCTCCTTGCAGGGCAGAATCCTGGAGGTGTACCGCCAGCGTGTGAGGAGCGGCGGGCAGGCAGCCAGACAAGCAGCCGGCCACCCACACATCGCTGCAGAGCGCCTGCCGTACAACGTATGCTCTCAGCAATCCGCTCAGATGCTTTTAACTTTTAGCTTTCTGCTTCGCTTTCGATTCATTGACTTTCTGCGGATGGTGAAAGATGTCCAGACGGTTGCGCGCTGGATGATTTTCAGCACAAAGAAATCTCTTGTCTTGAGGGGTTCTGCAGGAAATGGGTTTGTAGAGCTGGAGTTACAACTGCATGTGGAGGTAGTTGCACGGGTAAGGGCACAGTCATAGGTTGGCTGATGGGCAGCAGGGGCTGGGTAAGGAATGAATCCCTGCTGTTCTATCTAGGCCAGCCACAGAGCTGACCTGGTTCTGAAAGTAAATCAATGTTACAACAAAACAAAAATGCGGGCAAAGTTCCAGCACAAATTCCTTGTAATTGAGAAGACATGCTATTTTTGATGAGTCTTCTCATTTTAATTCTGGCATGAATTGAGTTAAAACAAACAAACAAAAAAAGCGGGTGTGGAAATATTACAGCATCAGTAGTAGGCAGTGTGAAATTGCCCTCTTACTGTTAAATGTAAACAGCAGGCATCCAAGTTTGTCAGTTCTATTTTGTACTACACAGGAGAAGTGTGTTTTTTTTTAATCAAGACCTTCCCCAGGACTTAATGTAGAGTAATACATAATATATAATGTTAGCAGGGGGAAAAATAGCTGAAGAGAATAAGAAATGAGATGGAGATATTTTTACTTCTAATTCACTGGTTAAAATCCTGTCCATGTTGGTAGTGATCAAAAGTCACTACCATCTGTTGTTTGGCGGCCTTTTTGAGTGAGCAGTATAGCTGTGGTCCCGTGGACAGGTGTTTGCATAACGACACCATTGCTGCACTTGGCAGTCGCAGGCAACCTTGCTGGTAGCCTCTGGAGAGGAGCCAAAGGCTGCAACAAACTTAGGCAAGGAAGTATCTTCCTGTTTCCCTGTACGGTGTCTAATTAGACTTGTGAAGCAATGTGTGGGCTGTTTTCAGTGCTATGACCCATGCAGGGAAGCTCCAGTTGTAAACGGCTTTACCTGCCTGTTTCTGGTGCAGACTTCATTCTCCCATCCAGGAAGAAACACAGCAGAAAGGGCTTTGCATCTGGGTATCCATGGGCCTATTTCCCTGGCACTCAATCATGTCAAAATCCAGGTGGGACTTATTGAATGACATTCAGGGACTGCCAGTGTAGCTGGTGGCTGGTTCTTGTGTTTTTGGTAACCTCTTCTTACTGCTTTTCTCACCAACTTCTCTCCTGCCCCACTGTTGTTGGCGGTTCTGCTTCTTGGCTTTCTGGCTTTTCAGTGTTAGGTCTATATCAATGTCTTATTAAAAAAAAAAAACAACGTATATATATAGTTCTAGGTTTGCAGCTCTTTGGTAGACCTGCCAAATGGTAGGCAGTGGCCTGGAGCTTTCAAGGCTTCTTTAGCACTCTGCAGAGAGCTGCCAGTATTTAGGTGGATTCTTCCTGATCTGCCAGGGCCTAAATTACATTCAGTCTACTGCAGCTCCAACACTGAAAAAGCAAATATTTCATTTTCAAGCAAAGAAGGCACTACCACTTGAGCAGCTTCTGGTCTCTGTCCATGAAAACGTTTTAAAATTTTAGCAAGGACTGCGTTGAGCTCAACTATCAGAATTTCTGGTTCAATAGCAGAAGTGGAACTTCTGTTATTTAAGAGTATAAAGGTCCTTTCACTGGAAATTCTCTTTTAATCCACACTGTTTTTTTAAGCAAATAAAATTTCCATCTTGCTGCGTGGGATTAAATAGAAAGCCAGTTGGTACTAATAGAAAGAATCTCATTGACTTAATAATTTTGGATCAAGTCCTTTGAGTTTACTGATGGCTTTGAGAGGAAATATTGCACTCTTCTGCCTAAACAACGTCTTGTGTCTTTGCCCATGTTGTTTACTTATTCATAAGATTTTTTGAGTTGACATTTGTTGTGCATAGAATCTCTGACTGGAAACAGATGTATTTGCACATAGTAGATGTTACAGTTCACATGTCTCCTGTCACCACTGTTCTGTGGGTGGGCTAATAGACTACAACATGCATTCTCTGGTACATCATCATTTTTTACTGAGTCCTTGTTGTACATCTTGGGTCTGTGGAATGGCCTGGGAGATTTCAGTGGCCCAGCTCATAGTCTAGAACAGGAGCATAGGAATATTGGAATGATCGAATTTTCACGACAACATTTTCAAATAATTTTCCCTTACTGGAAAAATCAAAACTTCTGTGGTAGTCAGCTTTCAACAAAAGCAGATTGTTTTTGATTTGCAGCAGATAGTTTAATGAAATTTTGTTTAGTCCAAATCCATACTTCCTGTTGAAATACAACGCTGATCGAAGCATTGTCAGTTAGTTTATCTCTAACTGACTAGGAAACTTACCTTGGTTTGTGGACAGGCCAACTGTACCACTTGCATCAAATTTTAATTGAGCCTAATGACTTTGTAAAAGGTTCTGTGCTTGCATAGGAAATGATTCTGCTGAGAGGCCACTCTGCAGTCCTGACTCTACAGGGAGATAGGTGTAAATTGGCTGCACTATAAATCTCCAGTCCTGACCTTAGAAATCCACTGGCTGAAGGTTAATGGCTGATACTAATTAGGGAGCGTTTGAATACAATTGCATGAAGTGCTCTGTGGTGTCATTTGTATCACACAAATTCAGTTTGCATTTCTGTTTGCACTCAGTAGGAAGAAAGACTGATTGTCAGTTTACAGAGTCTATTTTTCAACTCACATTTATTGGTAGACACGTACACATTGACTATCCTGATTATATGGGATACCAAACTGCATCACCTGTTCCAAGACACCATCTCACTTGCCTGGGGAGATCAGCAGGACATTGCAGTTCTTAGTTTTCTCTGGCCTTTTTTTTTTTTTTTTCTCATGAACTCTTAGAATTTGCCCTTACTCCCTGTGATCATATCTTTTATGGTTTATATTGATTCATTTTGCTGGTTGGCTCTTTGAAAAAGTGTTTCTTCTGTGGGGTTGAAAGGAGTTAAATATTAAAGATTTATGACTTGCTCATTTTCTTATCTTTTTCTCAGATTTATGTGGTATTTTATCATCTCTGAAGTGTTCTCTTTCTTGTTGATGGTGGAATCTTCTCAGGCCAGTGGGTCTTAGCTGTCCATAACATTTTTTCTTACCTAACAGTTGTGATGCACTCTGCAGTAAAATGGATTCAGAAGCTCATCTGTACTTTATGACTCTATTCATTGTTAAGAAAGCAGGGGGAGGAATGTGAACTTACACACTCATGTATGGATATATAAAATTCCTAAGATCTAAGTATGTACTTAGATCTTTGATTCCCTATGAAACTTCGCAGATTAGATACCAGCTTCAGTTCTCCCATCTCATTGCTGCTGTAGTTTGCAGCATGGTTTTATTTCAATGGAAGACATTTTTTTTTTCCCTGCATGGATTCTTGCTTTTGCACCCTAGAAGCACTGTTTCCCATTTCAGACTTATTGCTGAGCCATGAGGTACCCAAATAATGTTGAAAATGAAGCACTGATTGGTAAGATGAAGACAGCCAGATCTTGGTCACCTTCTGTGTTTGCAACTCCATGTCAGCCTTGTGAGAGAATGACTGCAGCTTACTGAGCACAGCTGGCTCCCAGTTTCCTGCCAGTTGTACCATTTTCTGGAAACCAGTCATTAAAATCAGCAGCACTATAATGATGTGCTAGACTGCTGGGAACATGGGGACAGAAGACGTGAAAATATTGAGGGAGTCTTAAGCAATCGTTTACCAGGATCTTGTCATTTAGAAATCAAACTTCCCTATGGTAAATAGTGAAATACTGCTTCTTGCAATTAAGACTCTTTCCCCAAATGTGGAAAAAGGCACTCTCATTCTCCCATTGTGTCTTTATTTCTCAGTTATAAATTAGGATACTGTGTTCTGGGACTCCTGTATTCTGTTTCCAGCTCTATCAGTCATTTGATATGTGACCATGGGAAAATGGTGCCTTTTTACAAAGGAATTGCTCAGTCACAGAATGTCCCTGTACACAGTACTGCAGGGTAAAGCATGGCTTTATGCTCGGATGGCAGATGAACCTCTCAGACTCTGCTTTGTCAGGCAGGTAGTCTACGCAGGTTCAAGCTGTCAACAAATCCCATCTGCTCTGCCAGCCGGTGGTTCTAGCACTCACACAGGAGGGACACCAGCCCTCTTATTTGCCCAGTGTCAGGGTTTTATGTGACAAAGTTGGGAGAACAGATGGAATATGCTGCAGATAGCTGGGTTAAGCAAAGCACAGTGGAGCTCATCTGCTCTGCAGGCAAGAGAACGTTTACGTGTCCTGTCCCAGCGTGGGGCAGAGCTGGAGTTTGCCTCTTAGGCAAGTGCTTTACACTCAGTTTGTCCCTGAATAGAATTTTTAGAGAAAATGGTTTGTAGTTTACTGATTTGGTTTATAGATCAGCCCTAAAGCCATCCATAAGCAACTACGGGATGAGATCCTGCTGCTTTATGAAAAAGCACCACATGCAGTTGTATGAACAACTCCCACTTACAAAGCAGGCAGTTCCATGACAAGTGATTATGTGAATGCTTATCATATAATGCATATCATCTGTGCATATTTTAAGCAGAGAATTTTAAAAATATATAACTTGTAAAACTTTGTGATTTACAACTGACGCTTTCAGGTGACAAAGGTTAAAGAAAAAACATATTGTTTTCACCTTCACTGGACAAGTTTGCAAACAATCACATATGTTTAACGGATTTTTGTGCCAGCTGCAGTTATACTAAATCATACAATATTTCATAAATAAGCTGTCACTTATTCAGAATCTTTATTTAGAGGTGCTAAAGAAGAGACTTCTCCCTGCCTAGTGGAACACACATGGAAGGAAAAATGTAAGTGCTCTATCCCATGGAGCAATTTCAGTTCTCAGCTTTAGTTACAAATGAAGTCCTATGGCCAGACACCCCTGCTCAGTGACTCCTCATGCTTTTAGAAGGAGACCTGCCTGAACATCTCAGGGCAGGGCTGTGCCCTGACCATGGCTAACAGTGATTAAGCAGTGGCTGGAGTGAGTCTCTTGCAAGTGGGGCTTCCATTCACTCTGTGTTTGCACATCTTCAGAATTGGAGAGAACAAGGTGAAATGAAGCATTTGTTTTAACAAACCTATACTTACATATACGTATATAATATACAGTGGTATTTGTACAGCTCATGTATATGATAGATATCACAGCTGATATGAGAATTTTGAAGGTATTCATAAAACCTATACCCCAAACTATTGCCTACAAATTCATAGAACAGTCTGCTTGATATCTGATTAAAAAACTACTAAAAGCAGTTTGAAAGAAGTAAACTGAATGATGATTGTAAACAAAATAAACTGTATTAACTCTGCTAAGCATTGAGCTTGCTATTTTCACAACTTGGATTGTGGAAGAATTCATGCACAGCCTGCTTTTCCTGTTAATTACTTTTTGCATATAACATGAGAGCTACTCATGAGTCAATTGCTGGCAGGGTTGCATTTAATATAGACAGAGCTCCAGCAATTGAATTGGTACACACTGCTACAATGTTTTACCATTTCCTTTCCATCCTCTCAGCTGTGAATTCCTCTTACAGTGTAGATGAGGCTTTATAGATGTCTCCAAGTCCCTCTTGTGCTGAAAAGCCTCTGCATTCTGCATTGTGGAAAGACGAAATGCTGCAATATGGATAGTTACATTAGAAGAGAGGTTCTCTCACTTCCACTGTTGTCAAAATTCTTGTGAATTACACTCACTGTAACAGGACTAGCTCTAGTCTGGATTTAAAGCTGTAATTATAACCTTTGCATGCTATCTGAATGGGTCAGTCTTGTAATGTAATATGTGAGAAAAGTGATGTTTTTCCGCATGGGGGGGTAAACCAGTGAAAGAAAGAACATTAATTCAAAAAGCAATTTCTTTTGTGAAAAATACTTTTAGACAATGTTCTTTCCAATTCGGCATCATTTTATGTTTAAATATCTGTTGAAGTAGCAAGTTGTGTTATTATATGTTCCCTCTGGGCAAGATGCTAGAGCAACAAGTTTGTGTATTCTCTCAGTAGGTTTTGTTTGGAGCAGTGAACAGGAGAGGTGTAAACACGTGTTTGGTTATGAACATTATTCATAATTAGAATATGTGACAAGAAAAATTAGAGCATGCAGATGGAAAGTAAATGGTTCAGTAGTTATATATGACACATTAAAGATTTTTTCACTTGAGATTTCAGTATTTGGGTTTGATTTAGTTTGTGTAATTATCTCAGATACTTCTGAGATCATATATCTCTTGGGTTGGACAGAATTAGAAATACCAGCTGTGATTTTGCGCTCATTTGCACATGCACAACCTACACAGTGTTGTTCCTAGTGATAAAAGCCTAATAATTGTTTTATAGAACTATTGGTGAGATGAGCCAACATTTTTTATGGCTGTCATTTTCCTGGGATTAACAGCCAAATCCTCCAGTCCTTTGTTGCAGTTGAGGAATTAAGAGAAATAAGAATCTTCATCCTACTGAAAATCCGAATTCGTGTTAACACCTCAGCTTCAGTGGTAAATAACATTTGTAGACAAGACTAAATTGATTGCACTGGAAGTGATTGTGTGGACAATAACTGAGGGAGAAAAAGATATAGACATTGTCTCTAATCCATTTTTTCACTTACAAATGGATCTTAACTATCAGAAAAAAGAAAAAAATTAATTTGTTATCTGTGCTATTACAGTGGGATAAAAGACGACATAGTTCATTTGCTTAAAAGGTAGCATCTCTGCTTTGATTTTTGTCTTTATATGAGAATTACATCAGATATCTTTGGTCCATGAATGTCATGTAGAAATTTTAAGATTTAGAAAGACCACCCAAAAATTTAATATTGCATCTTTCATAACTTTTATCTGATAATTTTGCCTGAGTTTTAAATGTTCAATTAAATAGCACATTCTAAATAATACTTTAAAAACCTCCTTGTGAATAGAAAGCATGGTATGGTATTTTTTTCAAGCAACATCCATCACACTTCTGACAAAATCAAGAGTGTTATATCTGGAGTGGATGTATTTATCCATTATTCATACAGCTCTTTTTCACTAAACTGAAATATCCTTTATCATCTGGTATTTTCTCACCTTAAAATTACTTAGAAACAGTAGTTGCTATCAGTTTGCTATCTTCTATTTAATAACTGTAATTTTTTTTCTAGCTCCTATCTTTCAGGCTGTATAGTGCTTTCTCCAGATGCTTGCTGTATTTATTTTTCCTGTAGCTCTCTCCAGTTTTTCATTTATTCAGCAATGTGGGCAACAGAGCATCATAACAAACCCATACAAACTCATATCACTCTTACCAATGTCATAAAATCATCTCTCTGTTCTCCCTGTGGTGACACAAACATCATGCTAACTTTTGTTTTCTTTTTTTTTTTTTTCCTATAGCACTGATGTGGGAATTTTTGGGCTTTGTGGCTATGTGACTCCTCTGACTTCGAGACCGTTTGAGAAGCTAGTTAAGACAACCGTGTGTATTCTCAAGGTCTTGCAAGTTTTGCTAGTTGAACACCACAAGTTTTGCTCCCTCAATTTTGCTTTTTCCACTCTTTTCCTGAATGATACTTGAACAGGTTCAGCTTAACCAGCAATTCAGATTGCTTTGTATAACTGATCAGTCTTTGGTATTATTTAACTCTCTTTGTGTACTCCACAAATTTCATAAATAGTGATTTTATTTCTCCCACTCTCAGTATATCAATGAGAGCTGAGCATGCAGAAAAAGCATGGACTATGAGAAGAATGAATTGCAGTGATTCATTTGTATGGCTTTATAATACTTCTTTGTGATTTCACTCTGCTGGTTTTCCAGCTTTTACATTTCAGAGATTTATTCTGAAATCAGCAATGGAATGTAAAGTGCATTTCACAAGCAGAGGGTTATTTTATTTCATTCCAAATCCATCATTTATATATCCACTAAATTCTACCAGTATGCCATCTGGTGAGGAGACAACCGGGGCGAATGACACGTAATGCAATTATAGTGTGAAAACACAGCCGTATCTGTTATTCATTATATTGTATTGCTAAAATACTTACTAAAGATTAGATTGCAAACTAGTAATTCTTTTCAATATGCTTATAAAAATACCTCCACAGATTTTACATCTCTTAGGAATATAATTGATTACTCATTTAAAACATAAAAGTTTGACCGAAACAGAATATTTTGAGCATAATTCCTGAAAGCTGGCTTCCTACTCTCCTTTCTTGTTCCCCTCCTTTCCTCCCACTCACTTTGTGGCTTTTCATTTTAATCCATTCATTTTAATGATGTACCTGCTGAGTATGATCACTGACACATGACACTACGTAAAATATGTATAGCATTATTTTATACAGAATTGACACAGTTCATAACTGAAAAGGTATTTTTGAAGGTATTGATCAAAACATCTTGGGCTTCCTGATGCTTATAATGGGTGCAGCGATTTTCAGCGTTGTGTACTGCTCTATATCCTTCAGTAATCGAATAATTAATGTTCACAGATAATCACACAGTATACGATGGGTACGCTTATCTTGGTCTGTATTATCTAAAATACACCTTGTGAGATTTTTCTGTTGTTACTCTAAAAAGAATTTTCCCTAGAATCTGGAAGCCTGTATTTGTAATGGATTTGCTTTAACTAGTTGGAGTTTCGGACAGATATTGAATAGCCACAAACATCTATATACTTAATTCTCATTTACCTGTTTTTCTGATATGCAGCAGTACTGTTATTCTTAAAAACTGTATGCCAGTTTTTGTCACATTCATCAGTTGTTTTTCATCATCAAATACTGGCTGAAAGTCAACCAAAGCACAATCACTATTGCTCGGTAGCATCTTCAATAGCATCATTGCGCAAATCATTCTAAGCATGTTACCTGTCACTCAGACAGCGTGCATATATTTACTTGCAACTAGCAAAAGTGACAAACTGGGTAACAAAAGTGATCAATCTATGGAACATCTATGTGTTTCCATGTACCTATTTAATTTGAGCAGAGCTATGTAAACCAAAGTTTAACAAAGAAACTGGGTGACTAACATTTTAATGGATTTAGTCATTTTTTTTTTCCCCATATGTGTTTGTGTAAGCTTACCTCCAGAGAAATATGGTAGGGAAGTCCTGCACTCTACTTTCCATAGCTACGCAAACCTGCAATGGAAATTGTATTACTGCTATATAAAAAAAATCCTTAACATTTGTATACACATTTTGTTAGGCTAATGTGAAGTACAGAAGAGTTCGTCTTTCTGAATTAGACCTTCATCATGCAGGAACTTTATGCAATGATAAATAGCACGGCTCTAAATATTTTGTAGAAGGATTCGTTGTGTGCCCATTAATATCTATTTGAACATTTTTATTTGTGAGGCAACAGATTGCCTCACTAAAAGAGACTGGAACTGTGCACGTCAGTTCATGCTTTCACGTATGAGGCTCATGAGTAAGATTCTGATAGAGAATTTCTTGACTTTCCTTGCTTCTGTCAGCTACTGAGAACAAAGCCATTAGATTTAATTGAAAAACAAAGAATGAGAAAGCATATTGAGAAGGGAGTTTTGGAGGTTAATTAATTAATTATATCAAATTAAAGTTCACTTGCAGATATCTGTGTGTAAAGAGAATTAGTGGAGGGGAAACTAGAGGTATATGCCTTGAGTCTGTGCTGCGTGAATCTGAATACTAGGCTGATCGCTGCTTTGATTTTAATAATGTTTTAGTAGTACTTTGCAAGTCGTTTAATAATATGTTGCAAATAAGTAAGAGGTGACTTGCTTTCTCTTATTTTGTGTGCAAAATGCTTTTTTTTTTTCCTTTGGATCCATGAGCTCTTTTTCCTTTCCATCCTTAAGAGTGAAAGCCTAAACAAGGTCTTTTCATAACACAGTGGTAGATTTTGCCTGCTTTAACAGGCACACAGAAGGTACTACAGTAGGAATTGGAAAAGTACTTGGTCTTAACGATATAAATGACTTGATCTGGAAAGGGTAATACTCTTTTCAGTAAGAAGTTTGATCTTTCTAAAAACAGAGGTCTCATCTGAGAAGTCTTGGCTGTATCAAGTGAAAGCATTTACCTCTCTGATCCACATGCTTAGGTTATTTAAACTGTTTTACGTCCACTGACTTCAACAGCTGAGAACTTGGCTCTCTGAATGTGTTATGTTACTGTTGCAGCTAAATTATCAGAAAATAAAAATAGATGTGAAATTTCACTCAGAAAAGTATATGTTTGTTTAAATTCTGCTGAGGTTTTATAGTCATAAATATTGCTGGCCTCACAAATGAGTTGTGTGGGTGTAGGATTTATATGTGTCCATATTGCCTGCAGAATAATTGAAGATGATATATTTTTTAAACTTCATTTCACGAAGTCTAAATGAAAAATGCATGATAGAATTCATTATCATGGCTACAGACTTGTTTTTTTTCTGAAGCTTGATATCAATGTCTAAATGAAAGGTTGATGTAGAAATTCTTGTTTTTCAGCTTCATCTAGGAATGTCATAATTCTGAATTTTTTTGACACATAGGTACAAAGCCCACAACCTCCCAATTTTTTAAAAATATTTTTGTTTGTTTCTTTTTTTTTGTTTGTTTTCCTTTGCTTTGTTTTTGTTTTGTTCTACAGGATGCATAAAGCATTGAGAGTAAACCCCCAACCTTTCCATGCTTTCCCAGCAGTTGTCACTTTAAGGCACCACTTGAACACAGTTTCAACCTTTTCCCCTCTTGCTGACTGGCTGCTAATCCTAGACAGTCTGATGACCTGGTGGTACAGAGTCGTTTTCTATGACAGTTGAACCAAAACTGCCAACTTACTTCAGAGCATCATTCAAAGAGCAAGCATCAACTCAAAGTCTCCATTGGTCTGGGAACAATGTTGTACATTGCTGGCACAGTTGCTAAACATTTTCACACTGGTACCCTGACTCAGCCTGTCCCTTTATATTTTCATGAGTGCATTTTGCCTTGAATTTTTAAGGGATGATTTTTGACTTAGAATTTCAGAAAGTTACGTAGGAAGAGTAAATAAGTTAGATGAAGAAAAAAGCTAAAGTTGCTGCATAGGTTTCATCACTACTTCCATACCCCTTAAGAGAGCTTGATGGGTAGAGCTAGGAATATATTAATGTGAGCTCTAAGTCAATTCAGATATGAATGCTGAGATATTAAGCACAGCATGATCCCTTATGAGCTGTGGATTTTTGATAGCTGACTCAGGGCTTGGACTATTAAGCATCAGCAAAAGTCTAATATTTACAGTGGAGCTGATATGAAAAGACTTCTGTTTGCCTCCAGTTGGAGATTTCATTAGCTTGGTATTTAAACATTTGGAACCCACAGGTACAAAGAACTAAGGCAAGAAAAAGAATTTATCATGGCATCAGTTTTAGAGCCCCTTTTCACCTTCAATCCCAGTGTACATCGTTTTTTATGGAAAAAATCAAGAGATTTTGAAATGTATATTTGAGGGTTTGCTAGAGGAAGCTGTTAAAAATATCTACAGTATGACCTACAACATGTGGAAGAGTGGAGAATAAAAGCCACTCCTTGTCTAAGAGAGTGTTCAAAGTGTTTAGAGGTGTCTGTTCAAACTGTGACTAAGTAGATAAAAATGTCAGGTACCAAGTATTTTTTGCCTCAGACTGTCTGTGGTTAGATGCTGGCACTGTCCTGCTGTGCAACATGTGCACAGAAGGGAGCAGAAACCAGCTAGCCAGGCACATCAGCTGACTTGTTTTTAAAAAGCTGTGAGGCATAGTATAGTGCTAGAGAAGTCTGAAATTTGAAAAGCAAAGCACTCAAAGGCTTTCTCGTAAAATGTAGCTCCAAATGGTGATGGAAATACAAAAGGAAAAGCAGAAGGACAAGCACAGATTGGTATGGGACAGAAAGAATTTCAAGAGGCAGCACAGTGAATAAAATGTTGGAGAATATAGAAGGGATTGCCTTGGAGAGCAAATGAGTACCTTGGAAGAAGGGAAAAAGGACAGTGAGCTAGCTCTGTGATGGAAAAACTTTTGTTGCAGAAAGATATTTAACAGGTTATTGCTGTGCCTGGAAAGTGAAGGAAGGTTGTGGGAACAAGCATGCAATCTCTGAGCAACATGTGAGAGTCAGGGACTGCAATTTTATAAGATGATGTAGATGATAATAATGTAAATGCTTTCTGGAAATTTTCCAAAGAATTACGGTCCTTAGAGCCCTGAATGACAATAGTTTCTTCGGTTTATTAAGTTCTTCTTAGAGAGTTCATGCAATTCTTTTATCTAAAAGTCATGTAAGCCCTCAGGGTGGAATTTCCTTTATCTAACTTTAAACAAAACCAATACAAACATCTGCATCTGTACTACTCACCTGGGACTTCTTGTAGTCAGTGAAGACAGCTGTATATTTCCAGGAATGGATTCTGCTGTTTCAAATTTATTTGAGATGTTAACCTCAGGATGAGATGAATGATGTCCTAGACATATCTTTTTCTGTTTAAACTCTATTTCGTTCATTTCATGTTGTTAAGTACCTCTTGCATATTGATAATTGTTATTTGTCATTTCTCCTGCTTTACTGAAGGCATTAAATCTGTAGTCTTAGACACAAGTGTTGTTCTTGAGAATTTCTCTGCTATTCTCTCAGGCAGAAGTATTCTCACAGCAATTAGTACTGCCTTCAAGTTTGTGGAAGGCTAAGAAAAGAGAATGAGTTAAGAAGTTCAAATTAAGGAGACTAGCAAACAAATACATGTTAAATGTTTGCTGTGGATAACAATAACTTATTCACTTCAGTACTGTAGAGATCTAGTTCAAAGAATAAAATGCAAGCAAATGCAAGCTTTCAGAAGAACTATTTTTTTTTAATTATTTTTATTTTTTCCCATGAGGTAGGAATATCAGATGATTCCTAGACAGAAGAACAATTTTAATGATTGAACTTGTAATTAGATAGGATCTTTTACTGAAAAGAAAACACTTGCAAAGACAAGGTACGTTGTCAGTAGATGAATTCTGGTGTGGTGACCAGAATCTACGGGCTCACAGCATGTGCTGCAGGTATAGGTTTTATGCCAGCTGTTGTGTCTCTCTCCAATGAGCACAGAAATTGGAAGCACAGGATGTTCTGTACAGCTTCTTTGGGCTGTTGAGGACAGAAGTACATTTGAAAAACAGCACACATTTTGGCCTCCCCTTTCTACATAATCCCTATTCACATCACATCTATATTTTAATTCCGCTGCAAATACAAAGACTATAAGTATCAAGGTGTTGGTAGAAGAGTCAATATGAGACAACAGGAGAAGAGTTGTACCCTGGATGTCGCCTCCTTCTACAAAATACCTGGGGATGGGATGTACCAAAACACAGAATGGAAAGCAATCACTTGACAGAAAACAGCCTTTGTGAACAGTGGAGCCTTGGTCTAGGCTAATTGCTTCTCACATGGTTTCCATTGTAATGCTGGACTTCTGGAGAAACCATAGATCTATCTGTAGCTCAACAAATGGCAAGACAGGCTTTGAATGAAAAGAAGCATTTTAGGTCTTCTAAAAATCCACAAAAAGCAAAAAACTAAAAAGAAACAAATAAAATGAAAACAACCTAAAACAAACAAAACCCCCTCAAAACCCACTACAAACCAACAAATCAAAATAAAACAGATCACAACAAAACTCTGCCCACCACAAGCTTCACAACCAATAAGTAATAATAATAATAACTAGTAGTTATAGTAGTTATTATATCCTATTTTAGCAGTTAAGGAGGAAGAACAANTGGTATTTCTTTTATTCTCTCTGCTGTCTTAGAAAATAGCTTTTATCTCAACCCACGAGTTCTACCGTATTTATTCCTTAATTCTCTCCCCATCCCACTTGGGAGGGGGGAGGGTGAGCGAACAACTGTGGGGGACTTAGCTGTCTGCTAGGTTAAACCAGGACAGGTGATAAAAAAACTGCAGTTTAAATAAACTAAAAAAGTTGAGTGAAATTCTGGCCTTGTAGAAGTACTTAGCAAAACTCCCTAAATACAACATTTGCTTAGCAAGATAAAAGTCTTGACTTTGTACTCTCTCATCCTCAAAGTATGTATGTGTTTGAATATAGACATTCTCAATGCTTGTTCACTGTGGAAAGTGCTGGGATGTAACTAGTGTTTTTTTTGTCCTAACACGAAGTTGCAAAGCCTAGGCTGATCTTCCTTTTCAAAATCTTTTTAATCAAATGTGGAAGCCCTATTTTATGAATGTGAACTCAAACCTAGTATCTTCTAGAGATTCCATTTAAATCTTGAGTGATATTAATAATGCTGAAAGGCAGGTCAGGCTGGCAAGAGGCAGAGTATGCACTTTATGAGGTGATATGTGGAAAGATTGAAAAATGAATACTTAAGAAAGTGATAGAAAGACATCTAGTTTCTATGCAATCGGGGTAATGTGAAAATCTCAGAGAGAAACCAAATGGTATTTCAGTGTGTGATTGAAAAATAAAACCTCAGACCCTTAAAGTCATCAGCAGCATAGCACATTTCCAATGTATGCTGCTGTAAACACGTGGATGATAAGCCTGTTTGAACTTTTTAGGCTGGGATTTGATTTTTATAAATCATAGGAACTCCTACCAGGTTAACCATCTGGGCTCACCTATTCAGGTTTGTGAGAACAACCCTGTTCAGGAAATGATTTGGAGCAAACGGTTTTATATTCATATTATATTTTGAAACGGTATTATATTATATATTTTTTTATATTATATTATTATTTTTTTATAAACGGTATTATATTTTTCAAACGGTATTATATTCATATTATTCAGATAGCAAAAAAAAAAAGGGAGAAAAGTTTTAAAAATGCAAGTGGAATATTGTCTCATCATCTGCACAATTTTGTTATGCTCAGCAAGTATCTGATAGTCTCTGTTACGTCTTGATAAAACATGTGAGATACTGTAGTGAAGTCTGATCATTTGGACTGTGGGATTTGGTACAAAATTTACACACTTCGTTTACCAGGACAATTCTCTGAATTATTAATACAAACAAAAGAACTTTTAAGGGTGGCTATCAGCATTAATGAACAAAGTACATTATGAGAAGCTTTATACTTGCTTGTCTTTGTTTGATTATTCATCAGTTTGCAATGTATGGTAATTCACAATTCATCTGCCAGCCATTAGTGTGAATTAGTGAGATTCCACTGCATGTATTATATCCATTTACTGCACTTGCTTCTAATGTGAAAGATAATATCATACAGTCAATTGTCTGATACGTGCCTCTACTGTGCACGTCACTAGAAAAAAGCACAAGCATAAAAGTTGTGGATGTACTTTAGCATCTGTCCTGAGCGCTGTTTTTATTTTATGAGCCTTAAGGGAAAATCTGTTTGGGAGTTGCTTTTTCATTTAGTTTTCCTGCTAGAAGAAAGGAGATAGTGACAAAGTAATCAATTTATTTTTGCACATTCCAACTATTAGAAGGGAAGGCTTGGTAAAGCTCTATGTTATCTTTTCTTCGCACCAATTAATTAATCAATCTTAATAGGTGTTGAAAAAATGGTTATCCAGGTTTTATTCCGTCTCTAATCTGCTTATGTAAGTCACCAAGATTTCTATTCATTACTTGACTTAATATTCTGCCTTTTGTGGCTGTGTATTTTATACTTTTTTTTTCATCTGCTTTGTCAATACTGTTATAAATTTGCACAATTCTGAGGAATCTTTATTATAGTCCTGGTATTCTGTTAAGCTGTTGAAAGGTATCTTCCGCATGTGTCTCAGGCACTATTGAGAGTAATGGGTTCTGACAATAAGCATTATGACTCCAGTCCAGCACAGCACTAAAATTAGTGTTTGTCCTGAAACGTAAGAATAGGATCAGTGAATTAAAAAATTTTGCACGTTTTACATGCTTTTTTTGATTAAGACTTAAAAAAATAAACTTGTATTCCACTAACTGTGCCAGATGCTCCAACAACCCAGGCATGATGTACATTTTACGGCAGCATGTTGTACAGTAAGATGCTCTTAAGTTGGAAGTAATCACCTTGACTATAAATAATCCTGTGTGCATGAGTATATATTAAAAAAAAACAAGTGCTATGTTCACTACCCATTCATTCACACGTACATGGAAGCTCTCAATATACTATTGTCAAGCAAAAATTTACAGAGCCTCCAAGCAGGAGAGCTGTTGTTCTTAAGGAACATAGCCTGATCCCGTACAGAGGTGCACATAATGGAGACTTTTTTGCAGTGAAGAAGTTTCACGGTACTATGAAGACAAAATTATCTGGATTGGGATAAGCCTGCCTCCCCCTGTGGGAAGAATGCCTTGTGGACTTAGAATACATCTTTTTTTTGGTCATAATAATAATAATAATTACTATTAACTTCACTACATAACACCTGCTGAACACCCAGGGACAACAGAAGAAAAGACGGAAGGAAAATGTAGCAAGAGACACCTTTTATTATGTTGCCAGCTCAGTCAAAAGTAAAGAGGGTTATCTGTATCCATTGCCCATTGACCAGAAGAAATGCCTCACTGCTTAATTATAGTTGGTATGAACTGTGGATCCAAATTTCTACTTAGTAACAGTTAGTAAATGAGTGTTAAATACCCAGATCTGGGATTCTTCTGTTCCTACGCTGCTGAATAATTTACTTTGCACAGGTAGCTGATCTCATGCATCTCAAAAGTGGTTTCATGCATTTTATTTAGAAAGTATTACATAATAAATTTTGCAACTCTATGTCACAAAATCTATGAAACATTAGCAGGAATTTTGAAATGAAAATTGCAGTCACGGCACCTTCAGGTAGGTCTTTTCATCACACAGTTAGGTGTTCTGTCTGTTTATTCCAACAACAGCATACAGCTAAGTAAGAAGGAAATTAAACTTCAAATATTGGGTCCCTACAGAGGATATCTTCTTGCGGTTCCCTTAATCAAAATAGGCTCCACTTCAGAGAGGAAATTAAATCAAGGTGGCCAACTTCCCTCTCCTCTCTCCCCCACATGAATAAGTAGTCCGGGGCTGCACTGATTTATGAGGAAAAGAATGATTTCCAAAGGGTAGTGTAAGAGACTGTTTTGGAACCTTTTGTCTCAAAGTTTGCTGTGAGAACTCTCTTGTCTCAAAGTCTGCCCACCTGCCCGAAGGCTTGCAGACCAGGGACAATGAGAGACAAGCAGCCGCTAAACGGCCATCGAGCAGCCTTTCAGACCGGTGCCTTGAGGGAGGCAACCACCGAAGGGAACGGGCAAGCCCGGGCTTGCACCGTCCATGCCCGTTCGTGTGATACGTGACATACCTGGGTGCCCAGGAATGTCATGCTGGCCGAAAAGGAGGATAAAAAGACCTCCTCCAACGGGGGAAAGGCTAGGAGCTGCGTAGGAGCTGCCTGCTTGCTGCCTACCTGCTGCTGTCTGACTGATGTCTGATGGATGCCTGGCTGGACCTGCTCGATATCTGCTGATGCTTGAGACATGAGGTCCTGCTGCCCTGATGCCTGCTTGTTGTTCCTGCTTCCGACCTGATGGCCTGATGCCTGACGATGCCTGACGTCTGCTGCCTGAAGCCTGCTCCTGCTTGCTGCCTGAGACCTGACGGCCTGATGCCTGCTTGCTGCTGCTCCTCCTGCGCTCTCGCTCCCTTGCTCCCACAAAGGCCTGAAGATATTCCTGGTCTGATAGAACGGCGTGGGATCCATGGTGGTGACTGTCCCCGCTTTCTATCTGTAACCCTTGCTCTTACTTCCTATCTTTTACTATCGCCTGCTTCCCCATCCCCGTCTCCCTCACTGACCAGAATTTCCTATTAAACTGGTCGGACAACATTTGACCTCGTTTGCGTCTTAATCTCACTCCGGGTATGTTACAGAATCTCCCCTCACTCTGATAATCGGAGCGGGACAGGTAGAAAGTGCATTTAGAGCAGATGTATGCTTTACCTGGAAGGCAAAGCAGAAATAACTTTTCTGCTTCTGGACAACTTAACTACAGTAGAAAGTCTCACTGCAATGTTACCAAAACTGTTATTGATATCCTATGTGCAAGAAGAGAAACAATCTCATTTATTATGTGATCCAGGGCATGAGCCTAGCCAGGTAACACAAATGGCAAGAAAAGTATGGTGGGTTACAAATTGAAGTACCTTTGTTGAGACTTACAGAGCTCGTTGTATAAAATACGAGGTATTTTGAGCACTCCTTGCCTTTGTGGTTAGCTTGGGCACTCAGGAGCAGTCAAAGCAGAGTGACGATGATGCCCACTCATGGGTAGCTCCCAGCATGGCTCACTCATGCGAAGATGAAGAGGCTGGGAATCAGCTGCACCACAGGTTGTGTACCAGGTAAGAGACACAGCAGTAAACTAAAATGTAGAGTCTGACTACCGTCCAGAAGGAGTTCTTCCCTCCAAAAGTTCAGGCTAATAAACACCACCTGTGGATAAGCTCTTGTGATTTTTTTTTCCATTTCACTGTTTCTAAGAAGAAACAGATGAAAATGTCCAACATAAGGTTAAACATTTTCAATAAATTTAGTAAGAAGACTCAGTTAAGTGAAGCTGAGAACACAATATTTAGTTGGGGGCTTGATAGGAAGGCTTAGTGAAAGATGTTTGATGCCGTACAGGGGAATGAAGCATTCAACTCCTGCTCATTTTCTCTTGGATTTAGTTACTTTGTTGTTATTTGTACCTTTAGACCTCCAGTACTTAACATTTTTATATAAAATTAGGTTTACTGTTAAAGCAGCTCAAATCTGAGGTAGGGAGACTTTAGGGTTTCTCTTCCCCAGCTTTGGGTGTACATAGGAAAACAAGGGGACCTGTGTCTGTGGATAGGATTAGATGACCGGAGACAGGATTTTTTCCAAAAGCAGACAGCCCGTGAACAGAAAGCTGATCAATGGGACCCTTGCTTATTTTGTTCAGCTCATTCAACACAGTCTGAGCTGAAAGAAGACAGTGTGCATACACTAGACTAATGTCTCACAATTAAAACACCACCTAGTCAATCAACAAAGAAGCATATGTCTCCTTGTCAAAATAAAATCTCATTTATCAAACACTACCTTTAGATAATGTGTGCAGTACTGTTGGTGACTCATAAAGTTAGTGATTCAATGACCTATATGCATTTTGCTATTGTTAGATTGCTAGCTTCAGTCTCTTTTAAGTGCCGTTCTAACAATGTGACTGATTAGGAAAATGAAGACTTATCAAAATACTGCTATAAAAGGCAGATGACATTTTGCATATTATTTGTTTTGAAATGCAAGCTAAATCCTAAATCTGGTGCTTAGCTCAGCACAGAGATGTCCAATCAACGGATGTTTTGCCTGGCTAAGTAGTGGTCTTTACTCCCTCCATTGTGCGATCGACGCATACTGCAGAACTACACTTTAAAAGTATTCTTTTCTAGAAGAAATTTAAGGGTTAAAAAAAAAAAAAGGCATCTACCATCTGAGTTCATGAGATGATTGGAAAGAGATCAATTTACTTTCTCCTCCCATTTCACAAAGTTCTGGAATTCTGAGATCATTTAAAATTAGGACAGGGTGATGGGAATGGGCAAATGAGCCTGTTACAAATGTGTGTATGCATATACACATATGCTTATCCTTCCTCCTCATAATCCTACACAGTACTTAGTGAGTCATGAAATGGTCACTGCCAGTATCCTCAAAACTTCCATGTGTGACATAAATCTGTGTCAGGGCCTCTACACGTTTCTGAAAAACCCTGTACTTGATTTCTTGGTTACTAGAACTGTCTTCATGATCAATGAACATAAAGGTTTTTCTCAGGATTCTTGTTGGGGTGGGTGTTGCTTTATGGCAATTAACCTGATAAGAAGAGACAATAATCAATACATTAACTCACACTTCTACATTGAGACAACTGTTTGGATAATTTTTTGTCAAGAAGGTTTTAATTATCCTAATGTCCACTGACTTACCTGTTCATGATCTGTTCATGTTCTTGTTTAGTCTATGCTGCATTCCTGGCCCCATCTGTCACCACTAAAGACAGCTGAACTACATTTTGAAGACTCTTGTCTTGCCTGACACTAAGGAATTGCCCTCAGTATATAACAGAAAACTTATTCATAGAGGATATAATACAAAAAGTGGATTTAAGTATATGCTGTCTTGCCAACTGGTTGCAGCACCTAAAATGCTCCTAGCAGTCCTGAGAGCATTGATGGACAATCTGAATAGATACAGTTACTAGATTTCTTGTTGCATGCTTTTCATGACAGTGGGAGACAGACTGATATTCTGAGAGACAGACTCACAAACTAAAAGGAAATGTAGTGATATTGTTGAAGAGAAATAAAACAAGTCACTCAGGTTGCTCCATATTGGAAAAGTTAGAGGGTTCCTTGAAGATCTCTGGGAGTAGGCACTGGTAGTAATCAAAATACTGAAATACGTTCTTATTTTAAATGTTTTACTTCCAAGCAGGAACACTGAACAACACGCCCAGATTTCCCATCAAAGTCCACAAAGGTCATCTTTCTTTCACTGTTGTGAACTGTAAGAATGCACCTGCTACAATACATTGTGCAGGATACTGTGACTACTGCTTGTAGACCTAATCACTACCCCTCCAAACTCTCTTTTACATTTGTATTTTCTATGGAAATATTTTTATATTTATTAAAAAATAAGTGTATCTGAGCAGAGGTAAAATGGCTTAGGAAAGATTTTACACCAAATTAAACTTGGATGTGCTGTACTCATTATGAAAAAAAAAAAAAACAAGTTATCACAGGGTAACAGATCTTCGTATAACAGCTGATACATGATGGCAGATCATGTGCGCTTTATATTTGCCCTGCAAAACAGGGCGTAATTTATGCAAGCTTAGCTTCTTTAACGAAAGCTGGTTGAGTTAACTCAAATTGCCTTACGTTTTCTGGCTGCGATATACATGTTGAGATACAGGAGATCAGCAGATGCATATTAAATTGTTGTCCTATGCTAATACTTGCATATTCAAGCTCTTGATTGTTTTTTGATATTCCAGGCAAGCCAACGCTTGTTCCTCTGTTTGGTAGGCCTGACTGGACTGTTTCTAAAATTGGCAGCTGTCACTGACTTGAATGGATTTTAAATTCAAACTAAAAATGGCTCTTTATGTAAATAAGCAACATATTTTATATGCTCAGCCAGTATTCTCTAGCAAAGCCTGAATGTGTTTGTGAACAACCTATCATTATATCTTAAAAAAAATCTCAACATTTGTTTGTTTATGTAACATTTGTTTTAATGCTGTGAATTGTTTATGCTTGGTGGAAAGTGATCGCAAAGTCTTAATGACTTTGGATTATTTTGGCGATATCTATGACAGTGCTGGCTCTTGTTTCCTCTTTACTTGTACACACGAGTCACTCTGTATTTCTGTCTTCCTCAGAACAGGACTACAATTATTAATCTTGTTCTGATATCTGATGCTTGTATTTGAAAGCAGCAGAATCTACAGGGCTGTCATTATAGGCTTATGACTCATATCCCATCTTGAATTTTTTTGGTTTATCCCATTTGCTGTGGGTAACATTTGTAGTAAGCTTTTTCATATCCTGGTAGTACCTACGTGGTGTTCTCCATGAGCAAGATACTGTATAAATATTAGCTAACTAATCCTCGCAGAACCTACGTACTGTAAACATGTTGTAACTCTCAGAAGTAAGGGTAAGAGAGTAGTAGGGGAAAAAAGAACAGATCTTCCTACCCATGCAAAAGGCAAGAAAATTTATCTTTCCTCTGTCAGATTTACATGAGATGCTTCCTTTGTTTCTTGGAATGTGCAACAAAGATGGCTTTTTCTGTTTCTTTTGACTTAGGCCTTCTCTTGTCATTTTTTTTTTTTTCTAACAAGAAAAACAACAGAGGGATGAAGGGAATTGCACAGGCACAGCACAACGTCTGGCATGGCCACATTAAAACTGTAGACAATCACCTCTACGTCCATTGCATTTTGCCTGTCCACATGCGTCTGCGTAGCCCTGTACCTACCGAACTGCTTATGCTTCAAGTTACATGAGTTTAAATTTGTTTCTTCCAGGTTTTCCCCCATTCTGTAAGCAATCCCTGCGAAGTAAACACCCATAGATTCAAATGCAGACAAAGAATGAATTGACGTTTGGCCCACTGAGATATGCCCTTGACTACTTGAAAGAAAATCTCAGAAACTGTGTAAACCCATACCATGTCCCCTTCAGGTATGAGAAGTATTCTAGACGCCCAGTGCAATCTTCTGATTTTCAAAGGCAAATTCCTTTGTTCTGTAAATACAGCTTGTCTGCAGAAAGGTGTCCTGCTGCAGGACTCAGTAGGTAAGCTATTGCTCAGCGTATCAGGAAGACAGATTTTATGTTTTCACCACTGGGTTTGAGAGGAATTTATGTTTCCAGGATACTGGGTAGATGTGAGATTACGAGAAAAACTTTAAGACCTTCTCTCTCCATGTGGCTTAAATCTGCTCCTATTGGCCAATGAAATACAAACACAGGCAAGGTAGGACATGCAAACAGATTCACTGATGTGAACGTGGTTCATAATGTGCTTAAAGAAAAGCATATACTTATTTAAAGATAAGCTTGTACTGCAATGCTCTCATGGTCACAGTACAATGGCTGAATTTCTTAAAGATCAGAGAATGATTATAGCATCTTGCATACATGCATATCTCAGTTTTCTTATTCTGAGTTTAGTGGGCTGCACTCTGTAGTAGAGTCCAGGATGAAAATGAAAAAAGTGACTACTTTGAAATGCTGAGAGTTTGGACAAGGAGTTGCCATAACTGTCTGTGTACTTATGCCAAGTGTACATAAGTATCATGGAATTATTATGTCATGTGCTTTTGGCGATCAACAACACGGATGCTGCAGTCATGAACCTCCTGCAAGTACTTATGATCAATCACGTCTCCAAGTGCAGGCATTTAATTACGGTGTAAATCAGCAAGGTTCGTTATCAACTTGTTAGATTTTCCATTCAGCTTAGACTCTTTGTTTACTGGTGTGAGCTGGACCTTTGTCTGGCCATATCCCATCCTCTTCCCAATGAAATCAACAAAGTCATTGTTTTTCTGAGGTATTTTTGAGTGGGTTATTGAATGAGACCTCAGCTGCAACCCGAGTTGTTGTATTTTCCTTCTTTTGTTGCTGAAGCCTTTCCTGCTCTGTAAACACTTTTATACCATCATGCCCTATATAAATCCCTTGATTCTTAAATGAACAAAACAAATACAGCCTTCTCACCACTTATTATTGGCCTAACACATGAACTGTTAACATTCATATTTGAATAGAAGTATTTTCTAATCTTTTGTAGTAGGTATCCTCCAGAAAGTACCATTTATAAAAACGACGACAGGAAAAAATGACATATTTTTTAAATTTTCCATGAAAACAGTAATCTGAAAGGATTACATCACCTGACTATGGTCCTAATTTAAAACCAGGATTAGGAGAGCAAAGAGAGGAGTACTGAATTATTATAAGGACTGTTTCTTCTGCTAGTTCATTAGTTTCTTGAGCCAAATAATGTTTGCACTCTTTAACTGAAATTTAGATAATGTTGTCAGAAAAAGAGAGTTCTGAACATTCAAGAGGCATCAGCTAAACCCTATGGGATGGCGTTTGCTCTCGTGTAAAGTACAAGTGCATTGTCTGCTCACTAGTTACCCTCCCAGCTTACATACTTTAAGAGGTACCCATGATCTTTACTGAGTTGCACAAGTGTGTTTCAGTCAATAAGCAAACGATACTAACTTGAGACTGCAGATGTAAAGCCCTACCTGAGCAAGCAAGTTATGATAATAACCTTTTTTCTGCACAAATGGAAATGTCAGACTTATTGATCAACTGAGTAGTGCAAATGCTGCTAGAGGATACAATCTGTTCTCATGCAAAACCACGTCCTCTGACAAAAGACATAACATTAGTATTTATTGTCAGAATGGACATAAAGGTAGAAATCTGTCATCCTTGTCTTAAAGCTGACTATTATACATTTGATCTAGGTTCCCAGGTTTAGCTGCTCTCCCTTTTTCTCCCTCCCCTGCCCCTGTGGCTGAGCGGGTCACAGGCAGTGGTAGGCACCACTTCAGCTGTTGCAGTGAAAATGCTACCTTTAATCCTTACCTTACAGTTGTTCCAGGACCACTTCAGCAAGAGCTTGAAATTAATTTGTGACAGCAGCTAAGTGTCACGGTCCTCTAAATTACAAAGTTAAGTAAGTGGATTTAAAGCAGGTGGTTTAAATCCTTTACTGGGGCTGCTGATGAAAGGAAATGCCTTGGCAGAGCTGTAGGGCTGTCTCATTGATTGGCATCCTGAGGTATTACTGGTGTTGAAGCTTGCTGGGACCTCAAATTTCACATCTTAGCACACATTTTACTTCAGAGTTCTAGGATTTTGGCGATGAATACTGTGAGCAGACACAGTGGGAGAGTCAGCTCCTAATCCATCTGTGATCCTGATCATTGATGCTGGTGGGCTTTAAAGTGCAGAGAAGACTTCTGTAGGAGAGATGCTTACCTCACTAGCAGAAGCTGAGGGCTGCATGTTGAATGTGAATAGAGACAGTCAGATGAGTGAGAGATTTCTTTTGTAAAAGATTGCATGCTGCTGTGGAGAGTTGCTGCTTCTCTTCACCTCAACCATAGAATTAGAACAATAATGCTGATCAAATAAATAAATCTTACCTGATTTAAAGCTATTTAAAGTTATACTTATAATGTAAACTCCCTCTCTGTAAGTAGAGAGAGACAATCCCCTCCAGAAGATTATTTGTTCCAGGTGCAAAGCAAGAAGGGTGATACTTACCTAATTGTACTGGAGAGCTTGGAAAGCATTTTTTTCATGCTGGAGAGTCTCCTGTACACCTCTTATGTGCTCCATAGACACAGACCAATAAGAAAGGTAACACTTTTAATCTTCAGTACTGATTTTGCAAGGTGGGCCGTAAATCAGAGTTGCACCACAAACTGAATTACAGCAGTAAAAAGGAAATTTTAGGGCACTCGATTGGGTAATTATTATCTATTTTGTATGTGAAATGAGATAAGGTTCCCATATGGAAGAAAGGAGTGACCAGGTACCTGTCATCATGCATACGCACAGAAAGTCTTAGGGTAACACAGAAAACCACCATTCTATTATTTTCTATCACACAAGGAATAATTTTGCAACTTCAGTATTTCCCTCACTCTCCTTTTTAATGTAAATTTGTTAAATTTGCACTGATCATATGTCTAAGAAGGCACAGGCAACAGGATGTGAGTTGTAACAACCAATTCAGTGGCTGATTTAACCATGTCAAAGGTTAAAACTGATGTCATACTTTGAGTATGGAAGCAAACAGAAAAAAAGAAGTGACTGAGAAACAGTAGATGGGATAAAGTGACAAAAATTGCTAGTAGATATGTAAACCAGGAAGGCCAACAGACAACAGCCTTGGAAAATGTAAGAGGCATTAGGAAAGCATCAGCTCTGTCATTAAGCCTAGTACTGATGAAATTTTTCCTGTGCTAACAATTTAAGCTTTATGCAACAATGACAAAGTTATTTCATACCCTAGAAAAATTGATGTTCTATGAAACTTGCTATTCCTTTAGGATTTTCCTATCGAAGTGGCATAAAATGCAACGACACCATTTTAATAAAATGAATGAATGTTGGCCCAATTTACTTCCAATGTTTGCCACCAACTGTTTCTGCAAACTGTAGCAAAGGGAAATGATATTTTGTAAAACTAGCTGATACAGTAAAAGCCTGGCAACACTTGTTCCAGAATGAATCCTACCCTTCAATTCCTTCAGGGTTTGTCTTCACAGAGTTTATTGCAGTGTCTGAACGTACATACAGCCTGTCTCGAACCTCTTCTTGTCAAGCTGGTAGGGTCAGTCACGACAGGGTAAGTGCACAAACAGGACAGACTGCCCACACATACTGCATAGGCACGCTGGATAGCTAGCTGCTCTTTTGTTCTAACAAAACCATTTTATTTAATTACCGTCCTGAGATGTTTGTATCCAATGAGCTTCAGTGAATAGTATTCACCATGCCTTTTGTTTAACCTTGCTTTCACCACTGTTCAGCAAGGTTTCTCACTTAAAACAGAAAAATAGATTTCAATGATAACAAGTACAGCAATCTGTATTTTTAAGAGCGGGGGTAACAGATACAGTGTGAGCTAACGATCTGAAAAGTGAATGCAATCCAAAGCTAGTATTGCTGCTAAGCCCACTTGTCTTTTTCTTACTTGACATCAGTATGTCTCACAGTGCATTATCTCCCCAGAAATACACTCATTCCGGAGGCCCTAACACCTCATCTGCCCATCAAGGGAGCTTGCATAAGCCTTCTTCCATTGAAGGTCTTCCATGTTAGGTAAAATGTAACCCTGCTGTCAGTTTTCATTTAAAATACACACAGCGTTTCTATTTTGTGCAAAGCAACGGAATTCACTCATGCCCAGCAGACACTGATGTCATTGATTAATACTTTGCTTTCACAGTGACATCATTTGTTCTGCTCTCTGGATTCTCACCGACTACTTCAGGCAGGTGTGCCGGCAACGTGGTGCACCTGTGCTGGGGTTTTAACCCAGCAGGCAGCTCAGCACTACACAGCTCTTTGCTCACTGCCCCCTAAAGTGGGATGGGGGAGAGAACTGGGAGGAAAAAAAAAAGCGAAGCTCAGGATTTGAGATAAGAACAGGTTAGCAGGAAAGGAAAGGTAAGGAAAAAAAAAAAAGAACAACAACAACAACAAAAAAAAAAATGGAAGAAAGACGAGATATACAAAACAAGTGATGCACAATGCATTTGCTCACCACCAGCTGACCCCATGCAGTGCCCACTTCCCAGTCCAACTCCCCCAGTTTTATTCTTCATCTTGACACCATACGGTATGGGACATCCCTTTGGCTAGTTTGGGCCAGCTGTCCTGCCTGTGTCCCCTCCCATCTCCTTGTGCACTCTCAGCTCCCCACTTGCAGGGCAGTGTGAGGTGCTGAAATGTTCTTGGCTCTTTGTAAGCACTGCTCAGCAACAACTAAAACATCAGTGTGCGATCAATGTTATTCTCATCATAAATCCAAAACACAGCATCATACCAGCTAGTAGGAAGAAAGTTAACTCTATCCCAGCCAAAACAAAGACAGCCTGCATAGGCACTCCCTCTTCACCAATCCAAAAACACAGTTTCAACTGCGCTCTGTAGAGATAATTGCAGCCACTCTTGCTCTTATGCAATATGTGTTTCAAATACTGTCTCAGCTTATATTTCGAATTACTATGCTGGTATCCTGGGTCCTGATGCAAACTCCACTGTCATCTTTCCAGTGATTAAAACTGGATTTAAATCAGTCTTACGCTGAATGAATTTTACAGGCTGTTGCACTCTGCATTTATTTTATTAAAAGATCTGCTCTATATTACTCTTAGTTCTTCTGTGTTAGTAATTTGTACTAAGCAGTTTTGTAGTTTAGCTTCATCTGTCACAGATGCGTTTTACATGCTGTGGTTCATCTAGATATAATGCAATATCCTTGTCCACCACCTAGTTTTACTATTTCTTCCGTTTTTCAGTTTTCTTCCTGTTTTCTTTTTATGACTCAGTGAATTCCAGCTGTTGCACTGTGCAATGCTTTTTGAATCTGTCAAATGCCTATACATTTTCTCCTTAATGCAGTAAAAATTCTTGCTGTCATTTTTCTTTATTTACAATTTCATGAAGCCTCAAATAAGATTTTAAAAGATTAGTCCAATCACTGACATTTTTCATTTCTATTTAAATAAAGATACTCCTTACACCAAACATAGTCCTTTTAACACTTTTCTGAAGGCTATATTAGTCTCTTCTCCTCTTCTCTCCTTTTTCCCATTTGCTGTTCTAATCTGCAGTGATTTTATAAGAACAAATACGAAATCTTTCAACTGCTTCTAATCATTCTCAACTGCACCTCCCATCCGGGCTGCCGAGTACTGCATTCCCTGCTGTACAATGAAGAATCAGATGCACTCAGATGCTTTCAAAAACTGCTTTTTAAACGTGATGAAGTGAAATCACACGGTGAAATCTTGTTCTCCCAAACAACTCTTGGAAGAACTGCTCTCTTTCCATCAGGAGAAGTGGTATTAGACAAGATTAAGGTGCAATGGCTCATCGTTGTCTCCTAAGCAATTTTATTAAACAAGAACACATCAGGGCTTTGCATAGTTTCAGATGTATTAGAATCGATGCACCTTTGCGTTGCTGAGTGAAAGAGCCAGACTGATCTGGGAGCAAATAGGACATCAATCTATTGATCCTCCTAATGAGCTTTGTCAACATTCCAGCAATGAAAAGCAGCCACAAAACTTTACCAGACATTTCAATAAGATTGATATTTTGGGAGCATGCACCCCAGTGATCGCATACAATTGCATTTGGCCCTAATCATGGAGGCAAAGGCCAGCTGTGTAAAGAGAGATAGGGAGACAAAGGCCAGTTGTACAGAGATTGGTCAATAAGTGGAAGCACATTCAAAACATTTGCCCCTGCCCATCATCCTCTGTGGATTTGAATTTTTTTTTTTTTTTTGAGATTTGGTCTCCTGATAATTTCTTTTTTTAAATGACAGCTTACTTGTATTGCATTCATTGCACAAATGTTGGCTCTACTTTCACTAGACTGGAAAGCTGAATATTTTTTTTAATGTGAGTTGAAGAACAACATGTCAACTTTTGCTATTGATTCTATCCTCCAGGTTTGCTCTGCATCACAACTAGATTTCAGGCTGAATCAAATTAAGTTTTATACTTGATGACTGTTAAATAAAAATTCTAATCTAAAAAAATTATTTCAAGGGAAATGAAATTTGGAGAGAGAAGAAGAAACAAAAGTCGATTGAAAGCCAGCGTGTTGGAAATAAAGCCAGGGGATGTAACATTTAGGTGAAACACAAATTACAAAGACAGCTTCTTTGCTGAATCAGGCAAGTGTCCAATTCACTGTTTCCATGAAACATGGTGCTGTGTTCACTTGTCACAGACAATTTGTAAATTATGGCAGGTCTCCTGCTTGGTCCTACTATCACTCCAGCAGATAATACACATTTGCCATATTTTTTGTATCACACTTAAAGAAATTAACACAGATTGTAAGCTGACAGCAAAAATTCATCCCTGGGGAGCTGCAAGTTTGTACCCTCTCTTGGGCAGATGAATCAAACCTCACCACCTCTCCCCTTCAGCATACACTCCAGGAGGCAAAACATTTAGCTCACACATGCTCAAGGGGACATCTCTACTGGAAACTCTTTTAATGAATTAATATAGAGATGCAAAGGGGAAATAATAACTCATTTAGTTAGCAGAAGAGTCACTCAGTTACTTTATTTCAGTAGCCACTGAGATAACTACTTGATGACATGTTGTATAATAGTGTGTATTGGGAGCTTATGAGTTGATAGTCTCATTTAACTCTTTCATAGATCATCTTTTAGTTTAAGTTGATTGACATGGTTTGTTCTCTTTGTGAATTTATTCTGTAAACAGTGTGAGGATGGCAAAACCTAAAGCTAAACCTTTTAACCACAAAATGCATGCACTGGTGTCTGTGGTAGTTATTCAGTCACATCAGAGCATCTGAAAATGACCTGCTTTTCACCTTTTCCTCTCTCAGGGACATCATTATCATTTGCAGCATTTGATAGTTACTAGACTATTTTGCGGCTCTGTGGTTAATGCATTCTTTGACTTATTTCTTCTTATACTATAAACGCAGGTCTCAAGTATGTCCATTCAGTTCCCAGCTCCTAAGACTGCCTCTGCTTCACTGCTCTAGGGAGCAATCCCTGACCCAGGGGCCAAATGCTGCAGGGCAGCTTCTGTCTTTCCTAGTGTGGACTCTGCTTACCTCTCAGGCGGAGTCTCTTCTGGGCCCCATATAGAGCATATAAGGAGCCAGCGTTGTATTTCTTACCATTTTTTGGTTCATAGTGACAGAAATAATATCAAGATTTTGATCTGGCCTTCCAGAATAACATTTCCACGGCATACTATGGTGGTTATATGCTGAAAACGTAGTGTGCAGGTATGAATGTTTTGAGAACTGACAAAAAAATCTTCACACCTGGCTTGAAGGTGTTCAGAGTTTTGATGGTATCAAATACGCCTCAAAGTGACAGAGTGAAGTCTAACCTGATGAAAGCCACTTCAGGTGTGCGTCACAGATGCCTATAAATTCCTTCTTCTCCAGCAAGGAATAATGTAATTGTTTTACAAGCATAGATGCAGTCTTTGGATGCCCAATGCTACCAATTAAGGGTGATCTCACGTGAAAGGTTCAGAAGTGGTTGCAGGAAAGGAAGAAACTAGCAGATGACCACACAATTACATAAACCTTGCTTTCCAGGGAAAGTATGGAAAATCCCTGGCAGTTTTTAGCAAAAAATGTTTTTTTCCCCCATCAGTCTCTTTATCTACACATTTGTAGAATTTAAATGCAGAATATCCGTAGCACTCTATCAAAACCCTAGCTATTCATTGCAGAGAACATAATGATATTTTGCCATGATGCAGAGACCAATAGACATCGAGGCCCTGAAGCACGTCCAGAGGAGGGTAACAAAGCTGTGAAGGGTCTGGAGCACAAGTCTTATGAGGAGTGGCTGAGGGAGCTGGGATTGTTCAGTCTGGAGAAGAGGAGGCTCAGGGGAGACCTTTTCACTCTCTACAACCACCTGAAAGGAGGCTGTGGAGAGGTGGGGGTGGGGGTGAGCCTCTTCTCCCAGATAACAGTGATAGAACGAGAGTGAATGGCCTTAAGTTGCACCAGAGGAGATTCAGGTTGGATATTAGGAAATGTTTTTCTTAGAAAGAGTGGTCAGGCACTGGCACAGGCTGCCCAGGACAGTGGTGGTGTCACCATCCCTGGAGGTGTTCAAGGAATGTGGAAATGTGGCAACGAGGGACATGGTTAGTGGGCATGGTGGTGATGGGTTGATGGTTGGACTGGGTGATCTTAAAGGTCTTTTCCAACCTTAATGATTCTATGGTTCTATGATTCTACATAACTTATCAGGATGCTGATCTACAAGGCAATGCTTAAAGGGTTCTGACTCTGTCTCCTACTCTCAATGGAATGATGTCACGTATTTTCTCTTGTCAGGTGTGAGTGTCACAGCCATAGTTCTTTGCTAACCTCCACTGATAGGGAGCAATTTTCACATGCTGATGTGAAAATTCTTGGGCCTTTTGTTCCCTTCTTTGTTCTACAGTTCAAAGCACTACTCCCCCTCATGCCACCTGTTTGCTCTATCACACATCCTATCTCTGCTCTGGGTTTGCACCTCTGTGAGAATTCTAGACACAAAAATCCTCTATTAGGTATCAGTGGCAACTTTGAATCATATTTAATGAGCAGTTTCTTATCCATTTTGTTGCAAGGACTTGTGGACAACTGCCAGCTCCTGGGGTTCCCAGTTCCTCCTGCACCACCTTTAGCTTGTTTCAGTGATGAGGAAGGAGAGCAGCTGCCAGTCGGCTGCATAGCCACCAATCAGAAAGCACGCCTCATTTTCAAAGCAGCATTCCCTTTTTATACAGGCTTTTCTTCTGACTGACTTCTGTTTCTTTTTTACAATCCGAAATTTACTTGAATTTGGTTTTCTAACTCAGTGCTTGTGCTCACAATGAGAATACAATCTGACTGGAAATTGTATAGACTTTCTCATGGGAAACACACAAACTTTGTTTTTAAACAAAGCCATGCTAGGAGCATGGCTGCAAAAAACATCCTTTGTCATTTTACATTCTAGGAATTAGAACAGGAAGGAACGTTTTTACAGCCTTCACTCCATCTTCGTTGCAGAGGGGCTAAGGGAATATTTTTGTGAGCCATCCACACTAGGTGGTAGTTTTTTTACTGCAATGTTAGGCACAGGACTTGTAAATTCATTTTTGTGTTTGATTACTAGATAGGTAATTTCAAGTTTTCAGCTTGGGATTTGACAGTGTACTGTAACATAAGATGCATTTTATTAAAATCATGTGCACTGTAGTGAGGCAGTGTGCATGCAATACTGTTCGGCCTGAAATAAACATTCAAGCTCTCTATGCTGGACTGTGCACTAACTTAGCTGTCTCAATTTCAGCTGGATCAGGTATGAACAACAAATTGACTTTCTACAGATTAGGCTGAGAACATGATATGTGTTTGTGCTAGATTTATCCTGGGTCTGGGGGAAAGATCATTATGGTCTAGCATAAAGACTGCTGAGACAAACATACTTTCCTGACATCTTTTTGAAATAGTTTCAGCCAGAAGAGTTATTTTCTACTGGCTTGAATCTTTGTATCCTGTATTTTCTACATTTTTGGTCTGTTTCCTATACATCTCGTAGTTCAAATGACCTCTCACAGAAAGACAATCTTCATAATATTCTGTAGAAATTGGCAGGTTTGGCTTCAGAATATTGAAGTCAAGTGCTGCAGAATGGAATCAGATGTTGTGTTTTGGATATCTTGAATAGAACTTGTCAGCAATTCATTGAACAACTCTTATTTCCTTTTTTGTTTTCATTTATTTTGTTGTGTGTGTTGTTTTCTTCTTCCCAAAATCTCCTGCCCCATCTGAAAGCAGATATGATAGCAACAAATATGCTGACTGTAATTTTTTGAAAAAAACTTTCAAAATTGTCAACACCTTATTTGACTACTTTGATTCAGAAAAAACCTTTTTTGGGGGGGATCCAACGAATAATTTAGACTTTTTTTCCCCAAAAAACAACAACAAAGCAATGGAATGAAGTAAAAGCAAAACTTTCTAATCACTCAGAAACCACGAAATATGACTTGAGTTGACTCTTTTTGATTTTAATTCTGTAGTAGGCTTTTCTATTTCTGAAATGTGTCTTGACACTGGACAGACAGAAGTTTTAAAATCTCAAAAATTCTTGTGGTGTAGGGAAGCCACTTCCTCCTGCTCTCAAGGTTGAATATAACAGATTTTGTGTAGAGAATATTTCATACTAAAATTTCCCCAAGAAATGGCTCAAACCTATTCAGCTTTTTAGCTGCACACTACAAAATTTCGATCACCAGGAGTAAGTTGATTAATTACGAATTTTGTGCATGTGTGTCTTGGACTAGTTGTAGAATAATTAAACATTAGTCCTGGACTAAAGCAGTGAAAATACCATCCAAAAATTTCATTACACAATAAAAACAGTACTAGAAATTAAAACTAACCAGAGCTTGATGTGGAACTGGTCTTGTTATGTAAATAAAGGAAAATTTACCAACTGTTCTGCAAAAAATCCATCCTGTGATATGAAGCTCAGACTTAGAATCATAGAATCACTAGGTTGGAAAGGACCTAGAAGATCCTCTAGTCCAATCATCCTCCTACGACCAAAATTTCCCACTAAATACTGAACCATATCCCTTACTCAGGCACTGCTCATGAACCAGCCTAACAGCCTCACAGACCACAGCCCATAAGCACTGTGGATGTCACGTTGCATGAACACCTGCATGGTGCAGCCCTCTTCTGCAAGTTTCTTCTCTGACAGAAGAGATGCTGCATATGGCTGGAGTTAACATATTTCTGCGCAGGAATATACGAACAGCATAGGGAATGTCGTGAAATAACCTGCACCATTGTTATGGAGTTATTGTTTCTGAGAGGTTCAAAGTGTCCCAGAAGGGATCTACTGAAGAATGCTACCCTCTGCCCTGCTGGTGCCTGATGCCTGGACTGTGATGCAGAGAGAGAGCTGGAGGGCAAGTGAGGAAGCTCATGCTTTCTCTTATGTTTACTGAGTATTAAGGGTAAGAAACCTACAGCTCTGTGAGGAAAAAAAAGCTACATTAATTTCGTTGCCAGAGGAAATCAAATTTAAATTCAGCTGTAGGTGCTTTTAAAATAAATCTGTAATTTTAACCTCAACAAGTACAGCTGAGTACAGTAACCTCAACAGAATCTACCCACTCTTTTCTAAGATTTTGATTCATTGGACATGTGGGAACATGCATGTGTGAGTATAAGGGGACTGGAGGCCCATATGTGAGGAGATCCTCTTGGCAGCCAGCATTCCTCATCGGGAAGGGATCCAAGACAAACTCTTGATGCGCTCTCGGGGATTAATAAAACAGAGCAGAATGGAAACCATTAGATGGGCTACAGATATAGTGGACTGTTGCAAGTGATGAATTGCTGGTTATCCCCGTAACTTGGCAGGTGACTGCAGAGAGATTTCTCATAAAGAGTTTGCTAGTTACAATGTGCAGAGGGACAACAGCACTCGCACTCTGGCTGCAGAGTTCACTGCAAACGGCCACAGCCCGTAGCACAAGTGAGCACGGACGACAGCATTATCTTACTGCCTCTGGGTGAGGCAGTGAGTGAGAAACAGGAAAGAAGCTCTGTGGAGTGTCATGCAAGAGGTAGGGAGTATCAGAATGAGGGAATATGGAAATGACCAGGAGAAGGACACATATCTCTAGGAAGTCAGTTTGCTTAATTCTACTGCTCATGGAAAAATTGAGGAAGTGGGACTCACCATAAGGTCCAAAACTGGTTTTCAGTCCACTTTTATGAAACCTAATTTATTCTTAATTGCAAATGGTCTTAATGAGTCATCTTTCCTTAACTTCTCTTCCACCAGGGAAAATAAAATTCAGGTGCATAATTCTCATAGCCACCTTACCTTTAGTTGGCAACCTGGCCACTTGTCACTTAATTTAAGTCTTTGACAGGCTTTAAACACTTATTAATGTACTGTATTACCATATCTGTTAAATTATTTCTGGCAATATTTGACAAGTTCTTACATTTCTCCTAGCTAGTCGTGTTGTTTGGAAAGCACGGTGAAATAATGAATGCTTAAATTAGCTTGTGACTGGGCACTTACTGCATGATAAATCTAGTGAATTTCATTTTCCCAATTGTTTCATTTTAAGCTATGTTTATGACAGATTGTCTGACATATTAGACATAATAAAGAGCCTAATAAACAATACTATTGAAATCCATACAGAGAAAAGGTCAGAACTCTGGGAAGAAGAAAGCTATTGTTAATTATAAATGGAAGGCTGGCTTCTGAAAGTGCTGGAGGGTCTGTTTTAAGGATGTTTATTTCCAGTAGGTTATGAAAAAGTCAAAAGAGCACATCCATATCAGCAAATATGTATGAGTTACATTTGGGAATAAATATCTGTTATATTCCTTTATCAAGTTATCAAGATAAATGAGATGCCAGAACTTAGACTTTTATCCTCAGTGACATGGTATTTTCTGTTTTCCAGTTTCCGTTTCTTCCTCAAGTTTTCTCTTCCCCTCCAAGCCAAAATGATTTTTCTTTTCCTGTACTCAGCTGAAAGCAAATGAGTCTTTAAATGTTTTCTAGATTCTTACTGATCCTCACTACTTCATAGTTTTGTAATCAAAAAAATCTCCTCTCAAGTGTAAAGGAACATAGTCTTTTAAATAGATCCTACATGCTCACTTAGGAAGATGCGCGCTCTTTTTCTATAACTTGCTTTTTCTGTCAGCTGTAAGATACACTTAAGTTTTTGGAATTCTTACTATGCTAAAAAAGTCACTTAATAATGAGTGATGACTTTAACATGCACAGGGTAGTTTTATTTTAATTGGCCTGATTATTCCACAAGCACATGATGGTGAGGATATATAGAAAAGTAATTATTCCACATCTTGGAAATTATTTCACTTCAATATCTCTGCAACAACAAGACTGACCTTAAATAAATGGGTAATTCAGAGGTGCCATCTTCTAAAAGTAAGATGCCCTTGGCATTTTTCTATCAAGCTTGTGAACAATTTCAGTATAATTCTCTTGCAACCAGTAACCTGTGGATGTATATAATTTCATAGTGATCCTCCTGAAGGTTCTCCTTTATCACATGCAAAAATTCCAAATAATGTCTGTACGAATATTTGTAATGTATGCTCTTTTTAAGAAATACAATAGATTCCAGAACAAAGGTAGCGTTACCATGCGTAAATAGAAGTTATATTCATAATCCAATATTTTACAGATTGATCATGTGAAGTAGGAGAAAAAAACCAAAGGGACATGAATCCCTATCATGACAGAAACTTATTGAACAGTTGTCAAGGGACTATCAAATACTTAAGGGACAATTAGTAGTGGTTAGAAATTACAGAAGAGTGCATAGCTTTGTGGGAAGCTCTGAAAGGGGACACAGCACGAATTAGAGACATCCTGGAGTTGGTTTTGGAATCAGATTGTTATCTTTTTGCAGGTAGAAAACAGGAGAAGGTAGAGACTGTGCACATACTGTAGTGTACAGTAGATTTGTGGAAATTACTGTCACCTGTAGTAGTCTTTTGTACCTCTCAACATCTATGCGTAGTGTCTGATGGTGGGATGTGTATGGAGCAGACAGTCGGGCATAGCACTTGCCCTGCTCCTGTTTTGTCCTGTTGATGTGGTGAAAGCTGTAGGTTCTGTCTGTTGAAATTCAAGGAACTGGACTTTTCTGTGAAATTGCTTGTCTGATCTATAACTACCTCCAGTACCGAGGCTCCCAGATGAAATTGTTGCACCTTCTTCTTTTCCTCCATACTCTGCAGATGGCAAATAGGCCTGTTAAGTGTCCTGCAGTGAGTGTGAGATACTTTAGCACCTGTCTCCTCACACTTGCCTACTGCTATGCCACATCTCACACATTAGTACTATTGCTATTTTTCTTTCAGTCAGGGCTCCCATCCACACACTCTTGACCAATAACTCTACATTCTGTCCCCGAGCTGTGCCTGGTGCATAAGGGCATACAGCCAGGAAGAGCTATGACACTGTGCTCTGTACTTTTCTGTACTTCCCTCCCAAAGCCTTCCCTGCTCATGTAGCAGACACTCTCCAATTGTGTGATTGGACACTCCCAGCATGTGGCCCCACGTGTGAATCTCACATGTTAGCATTGCACTAGCCTGAGGAGTCTGCAGAAGGAGCAAGTGCTCCTGTGGGAACAGTGGCCTTGGATGATGTGTGGTATTTAAGCCTGAAAAGCCTTTAGGAGAAGACATCTGAGAACTCTGAGAACGCCAAAAAAAAAAAAAAAAAAAAAAAAAGCGCTTATACCCTCCAGATAGTTGGCCATTCAAAATGTTTCACACATGTTCTTTAGCTATGGTAACAACCTCTGTAAGCTGTTTGTTTTCTAGGCATCTTGAGAAGAAAACATGCAACCTACCTTTCTCTCTTCTATCTACCGTCTGTGGCCGAAGTGAGAGGTTGAAGGATGATTTTATTTCTGAATAACCATGGATTTAAACATAACAGCAAGTTGAGAACTTACGGGTGTCATCCCTGGAAAATGGGATAGAGACTGAGTTGCTGATGGGCTGTGACCTACCATTGTGGCTGGAGAGACCCCTGGCCCTTTGACTTTCACTGGAGAAAAAAACAGGGTGCAGCCTCCAAAATCATTGACTAGATTTTACTTTGAGAGGCAAGAGAGGCTGAATGGTTGCTGTTTTGATGGAGAAATGAAAGAAGGCTAGTATCTCTGCAGCTGTTTTGAATTCCCCTTGAAGGACAGTAGCCAAACTGACCATAAAAATATTCATTTGTAGTCCCTTAGAACTGACTGGTTGTTTAAACACTACATATGTTTGCTTTGGTTGAGATGAGGGTCAGAGCACTTATTTTGCACTTTCCTTCCTCCCTCTGAAATGTAAATACATGTCATGAGTGTTTTACTTCAATCCACAAAGGTATTTCTGAAAGGATCCAAACACTTAATTTAAACACTTGTTGGATACTGTTTTGCATTTAGCCTTGTGAGATATATTCCCAAAGAGAGGGGCCAGAACTCTTGAAATGTATTTATCTCTCTAATGATACCTTAGATAAATATGCCATGTGGAGCTACTGAGGTCATGGTGACTGCTAAGTGCTGAGAAACTTTGCAAATATATCTCTTGGACTGTGAATATATTCTTAAGAATTATATTTTATTTCATTGGTGTTTTTATCTTTGATTAAGCTGTGTAAGTATTTCTGAATTTGCAATGGATAAACTTTGCTTTTCAAGCAACAACATCTCTTGCTTTTCTAAAGTGATTTGTTCTTGTACTCATTTATGTAGTGCTTTTTTTTTTCAGAGGACTAGGCAGTAGTTGTTTTTTTTCCCTTCTTTTCTGTTGAATGTTTGACTTTAAGGAATTGCTAATTAAGTTCTCTATTAGCTAATTTATTTTGCAATTGAATCTCACTGAGATTCACCTTGTAAAAGATTCTGTCACTTTTGAGAGCACTGATGTTGTAAATAGCATTTTTCAGCGCTCAAGCAGAAAGTACCTTAAGTAAAGGTGCTAAGAAACTGTTAGTCTTAACTCACCTTGAGTATTAATTCACATTTCTCATTTAAATGGTTATAAAATAGAACATAATGACTGCCCTATGTAGATATAGTCAGAAGCATGGCATTATGCTTATCTGGATACCAAAAGCCATTTTTGGATCCAAGTATACGAAACATTATCGATCACAAACATTGTATGTCTAGGTGATTTATGGAGACGCACACTTTTTTGTTCCTTAAGGAAAAATAACATTCACAGTTGTTTCTCAGCTGTTTCTGTTTGAAAGAATAGAGAATATGGTGTTGAGAAAGCACTAAGATATTTCGTATTGCTAGCAGACTGCTCTCAGTAGTACAGCTCCTCACGCAACTTAAAGAAAGTGATATGATACAATTACTGGAGCCATTCCATGTTATTCAGGTTGTTTAATATTTCTTCACCATAAGCTTGAGTATTTAATTCTTAAAGCTTGAGTATTTAATTCTTATCTGTGATTTTTTTCTGAAATTCATGTGATGAAACTTCTCCAGATATGCGATATGCCTTAGGTGAATGTTTCTGAGGAGGAAAGGAGATTGGCTCACATATAATTCATCTTCGATGACAGTCTTGAGGAAAAGCATGCCATTTTACCCTACATGTGTGTAACTTAAACATGGATTTTAGCAAGAAGTATCCTTATATCTTTTCAATTTTATGTCCCTAAGTATGTTCCTGCAGAAAGATACGCTGGGCAGGATTTTTCCTGCAACTACAACTTCAGACACCTGCAGGCTGCTCGATGTCCATGCTTCTTTGGGAACAAAAGAGAGGTGTTCTCAGTGATTACTGGAGCTAAAATCTATCTTTTACTGCTGAAAACAGAAGGCAAAATTTCCACTGTGAAATACAGTGGAAAGAACAACAAAAGCTAAAGAAGGAGCCTGGGAAAGCCTGGTGGATGGTACTCAATGCGTTTGCCTAAGCAAGCATAATTTAGCTGGAAACAGCAAAATAAGTGGGGGACATGACTATCAATCCTTGATGAGACAAGTCACAGGATCGCAGTGTAAATTGTTAGAAATGCAGTAAGAATTGTGAAATTTTCCAGCCATAGAGTTTCCTGTGACATAAGAGGAATGAAAACACTGCAATCTACTGTTGTGATGTAGACTACTGAACTGCCTGATTCATATGTGGGCTAAATTACCTCAGCTACCACCAAAATTCACTGGCTTGCCCAATCATCTCACACTGCTCTGTTTCTTGTTCACTGTGTGCCTCTGGGTTGTTATTCAGCCCCTCCACACTGCAACAGAACATCAAATTTTCCTGAACGGCCTTTCCAAGAGATTACCTTTGATTTTTAGGTCATTGATTTTGCTGAGACTTGAAAGTAATGTTCCACTTACTTGTCTAGAAATATATGAAATGAAAATTATGATAAAGATTATACACTTTAACTTCACACCCCTACCAAACCTTCGAGGAAAGTGTTCCTTCTCCTAGTCTCTTTTTAAGTTATACTCACCGAATACTGAATCTCAGCAAGATGGATAAATTCAGTTACTATGATGATTTATATCTTTTTTGCAGAATCGTGTGGAAGTAAATTTGAACAAGCCTAGTAAAATCATGTCTTCCCATAATGATCCAGTCAGCCTTAATTGCAGCAAATCAAAACTTTCCCATTCATAACCTTCTTCTTTCTTTGTAATAGCATCTTTACCTATAAACCTACATTTTTAGGTAATTAATATATTTATGCCTGTTTTATTTGGTCAATATCACATGACAAAACACTTGTAAGTGATATTTTAGTGAGTGTGTTCACTTGTCTAAGGTAAAACATGGAGTAAGGTAACAATTGTATATAAGGATGTTGAAGACTTGGAACTGAAAAGCCCATTCTGAAGTACTTCTGTAATCCTTGAAGGAGTCAGCAATGTGTCAGGAGGAACTCTCCTTTTCTATGTGGGTATTTAGAGAATTCATTTCAGAGTAGAAAAGTTATCCTCAGCCTATTCATTTTTGTAATGTTATGAGAGAGTCGAAAGATTATTTCTGAAAGGAAAGGAAGATTGTTGTCTCCTGTAACAGACATCTGGCTCCAGCGCCATATATTATCTGTTTGGGAACCAGATTAAATTATCAAAGGCCAAACCAAATTTTAAATTTAAATTATTAATCAACAAGAGTAAATGGGAGATTAGATTATGGAAATCTTAGAGCAGTGTTTCTCTGACAGAAGTTTACAGAAAATGGAAAATCTAATGGAGTGATTAAAACATACTGATGAATTTACAAATCAGAAATAAAGAATATTAAATTTGTTTCCTGAAATATTAAATTAAGCCACTAAATTAAAAATACTCATATGAAAGATATGCTTGTCTCTGTGTTACATTATTAACATCTTTTGATTTTTATAGATTATTTTGTCAACTGCATGAAATCCCGACGTGGGTAAAGAATCTCTCAGGACGCATGTAGAATATTGATTGCTGGTTCACTTTGCAAAGAATTGGTCACTATTTGACTTTGAACTGGGATGCACTAAGGGTAGATGAATTCAGAGCTGCCTGGTGGTTCTGGCATTAAAGTGCCCACAGCAACTGGAAAACTTGTGTAGGGGCTGTGACAGTGAGGGTGCATGCTGGAGGGCCTATATTAGCACAGCCTTACTATTTTTTCAAGAGAAATCGCCTCAGTGAAAATTAAGAAGAAGACACTGCTCGTGAGGGTGGATGTCTGTATATTTTTCTTTCTTCTCTAAGTTTGTCTCTTTATCTTTTTAGATTTTGAACTCTTCAGGACAGATACTGTTTCTTGAAACTAATGCAATAAGATTACTGCTTTGAACCAAATGTCCTAGGCATCAATACAATTAGATGATGACACTGATGACAATGACGTTGTTGCTATTGCAACACAAACAGTAATGACATCAGTCCTGACCATAATGGTGTCACTACTACTGCTTCAAATGCTAAAATGAAGAGTTGGCTGTGAGTTTTCTCATGAGATTATTCAGAGACTGCTTGAAAGAGGAGAGGACAGGGGTCAGGAAAACCAAGGTCTATTTGCAATGTATGTTTGTCCATGCTCAGTTTTATTGCTGACCAGAATATTATCACAATCCCTATTGAAAACAAAGTGTTTTGGTAGTTCTGTCAATATGAATAATGTGTGGTGTGTATCACTTTCTTGTATACAGGGGTAACAGATTATGCGAAATGTCAGATGTGGCAGCTAAATGCAGCATGACGTAGTTGTCAAAGTACAGGCATCCAACTCCATTTGACACATCATGGATTGTATGAGACATCTGTGTGAGGCTGCTAGAAAAGAGGCAAGAGCTGTAGAAGTAGAGACCTTCTGGAGAGGCAGCCAGACTGGACGTGACAGGCAATATCAGCTGGCATCTAGGTTAGATGTGCGTTTTGCACTGGAGGTACCTGGTAGAGGCCCACTGTCTAGGCTACCCACTGAGACAGCTGCAGGAGGTAATCCAGCCAATCTTAGGCACTTGTACGAGGATAGCTTTGCCTTATGGCATTGTCTAGCTTTGGCAAGAGTGTGAATAAGTAGCCCAACTTCAGACATTAAATGAGTTAGATGACACACTATTATAGAAGCCAGCCAGGCTTAGCCACAGAACAAATCAGGACACTCTTACTTGAGACTGAGAATTTCCCCTGTAAAAACTCATTTGAAGGAGAAAATACTGAGAAGTTGTTCTACAGCAACATTTTGTTTTTAAAATCTAGTTTTCAGACACAAACACACTTGACAGCTTCCCAAGCTGCTCAGTCTTTAAAAGCAATAAAGCTGGTGAAGAAAGACATTTTTGCAGTATATTTCACTGGGAAGCAGGAAAAGCTTTGCTGTGTAGAACAAGGAAGAAGGGCAAAGTGAATGGAAGCATAAATTTATGTACGGTCTTTGTCTCCTGTGCAAGTACACTGAGAAGCCTGTGGTTACTTTTGAGGTATGTTTATTCAGACATATCACATGAAGCTAATTCAATTTGACAACAGTGAGGAACTGATCTCACCAGTCCCAGAAACCACTGTTTATTTTTTTGTACCAGAATACAAATAGTATGTTTTGATAAGGATTTTGTGACTGCAAAGATCACATACTTTCTTTACTGTTTTTGTAAAGGAAAGGTTTTCTCATAAAGAAACCATGTAAATGCTATCAAAGAGATGCTGTATCTTCTATATAGCCTATTTTGCATCCATCCTTGTTGTGTAAGTATCTTAAATTAGAACAGTTTCTTTTATCAGCACAGATTGGACGTGTCATGAAATAGCTGAATCCCAGCTGGGTGGTCCCAGCATGGAAGATTTACGCAGTTTTTCAGAAGCAGGTGAGATTTGGATATTCATGGACACAATACCTGCCGTGTCAGCATCCATTTTTGGAGTACAAGACTTCCTGGATCACAGGGAATGTATTGCTACTCACAACAGTTAATGACTGAATCTAGCTCAATCTTTTTAGATACCTGGTCACAGTGGTTATCCACTTTTATGGTTAATGGAAATAGTTTTTATTAAAACCTAGAAGTACAAAAATTTATCATGTTTGTCATACACCTTTGTACTGAATCTTGCTTTGATAATGGGTATATTTCTGTTTAGGCTTACTTATTGTTATGTCACAGTGAAGAGAAAATATGTCTCGAACAATGGAAAACATTTTAACAAGCTGTTCTTCCACTGCTCTTGTGTTAAGTGTTTCTCAGAACTTTCATGCCCGTATGTATACCCTTGAAAAATGGGTTTCGATATAAAAAGCTAGGTTTATAATTATACTTTAAAATTGTAAGTGGTGAACGCTCTTTGTCTTGTACTTGCTCTATTAGAGTTTGAATAACTAGTAGAATTTCAGCTTTGATATAATTTTTTGTACCACTCAGTTTCAATCTTGCTATGAAAAAACCGTGAAAAATAAAACTTACCAAGAAAAACAGAATTGATAAAAATAGTCCGTGTCATGTCTTTGTATGACAGCATTTTCTAATAACTTTGATAAGTCAAGAGAATTAAGCAAACTAGTTTTCTTTACTAGGAATTGTATTTTGAATTTAGTGAGACTCTTAAACCAACCTAGTTATTTCTGAAAATCCTGTGTATGGAAACTTGTAAGCCTAGTGTTAGATTTGTCATTTTGAAAATCATAGTTTGTGTATATTAAAAAGCCTAGTTACTTTATTACTCTGTTGAAAGTTTAATCATTTCCATTTTTCACAGTGACAGATTCTATGCCACAAAGAAGGATTTTAGTAGGAAAATAGGTACCTTTATTTGATTCAAGTATTTCTTTATAATCTTAACTTTTAGTAAAGTAGTGGTGCATATGAGTAAAGCTATATGTTCTGTTGTTTGTATATCATCAATCTTAATTTTAATATTTTTTTTGTCTATAGTTGTACTGTGACCTTACCATGCAAAATCTTGACAGCATTGGCACTAAAATAAAAGGAAAGGCTTGTTACATGAACATTTTAGTCTAAATCTACAAGAACCCAAATATTCCAATTACCTCGTGATTCTCGTGATTCTCGTGAGCTATGAGGTGATGAAATACATTATCTAGATGAGTGATGAAAACAAAGCAGTAAACAAACTCCTAAGCTTTTTCACATTTCAAGATGCTGCTCTCAGCAGGAACTACAGAGTAGTGAGTGAGGCACACCAGTCTCCTTTCTGCTTCTTCAAGCTCTTCCTAGCAGCTCACTTTACTTAGAGAATTCGCTGTGATTATGAGGAACATCTCCTTGCCCAGGCTGAGGACCAGAGAGCCCTACAAGCTGCCTGTTCACCAACTGTTCTGGAGAGGCACGTGTGACTGCGCTGGAGATAATGGAGGTTGAAAAACAAGTGGGCTGGAGAATAAGGACTGGTAGCTGTTAGATTTATTTTGAGAAGTTTTAGAGACAAAGCAATGATGTGGAAGTCCATCCATAGGACAGTGACAGGACCAGAGACAGAGCAGAGAACAGGCTGCGACATCTGTCCTAGTGATCCAACCAGAAGATGAGCTACTGCAGTGTAGTGCTGAGGTCCAACTCAGGAGGCAGGGCCAGGGTCCGCACTGGGGACCTGGGGACCTGATATGGCTTTGCTGCAGCAGGCACCAGTGTTGCCAGGTTTAGATGAAATGCTGCTCCAGGGCTTCTGGGTGTGTGTTCTGGATGAGGCTGGCTGTTAGACCTACTGGAGTACTCAGGACAGTGACAATGTCAGGCAGGGAAGGCATCTCAGAGTGTGATTCCCTGCATAAATGGTTGTCTAATTTTATTTTTTCTGTCTTTGTTCTTTTGTTGTTGAATTTTCTTGGCAGCTACTTCACTCTCTGATTTCATTACATTTAAATGTTGTTGATCTATGCTGCAAATGAACGATTAGTGCTTAATGATCATCAGAAGTTACTGTACATTTATCAGACAACCTATTTAAAATTGAAGGAGGTGATTAGAGACAAACAAGTAGAAAATTGCCATATAAGGAAAAATAAAGTTAATTAATCTCAAGAATTTCCGGTGTATCACAATAAGAATTTGCAGTACTGAAAGATGTAGAAAAAGTTTTTTTCAAAATGCCCAGGACCAAACACACCGCTGAGTGAAGTATTGCTTGTTGAGATATAGTCTGAAGAAGTTTGTTGCCCTGAAAGTGAGATATTTTAGTACCATAATTACTATGAAATATATATTTGTAATAATTTTCACTTTGTTCCAAGCGTTATGGTTACTCTTAAATACTTCTTGCAAATATTATCATTGTCAGGCCTGAGTGTGAGTGAAGGGAGTCTTATTCCATCTGCCTCTCTGTGTTCCAGTGATAGTGGGAATCCTGGAAAAGGCCAGCCTTGGCGTTTTGAAAGCATATTGATGTTAGGGTAGCACAGAGCACTCACCGTTTCTAGAAGCAATGAAATAAATTGGAGTGATGAGAGTGACAACATTACACTCTGAGTTTCCTTGGAAATTGGATCGCCTTAATAGAGAGCAAAGTACTTGAACTGACATATGACTAGAAGAGTGGTGAGATGGTTCTCTTGAGCATCAAAATATATGAATGCCAGGTTCTAGAGGTGATATCAAAATGGACAGACAGAGGCAGGCATTGAAACAGGGGTATGTATCCTTGTAATAGCCTTGTTCCTTTCTGATTATTGGCATGGAAGATCTCTTTTTGACGTCAGTCTAGTGGTACTACTTTACGTAATGGAATATGATGGAAGTACCATCCCAGAGGGCTGATCCGCTGGAAATAAACTTTTGTCAGCGTTTAAGAGACTGGCAATACTATTTATCCTGTTTATTACTAGCTGAACGCAATTTGAACTTTCCAATGAGTTTAGTAAGAAGTGAAGAAAGATCAGAAGTCTAAAATAACTCCCTAAACAAAAATTTGTCACTGTTTATTGGAAAAAATATATGAGCAGGTAGTCTGATTAGCTTGCATGCTGGTGATTGAACTACTAATTGCTTTTATTTCCAACCAGACAGTATCAAAATTCTAATTTTGGATGAGGTAAATCATTTTTCTGAAATTCTTCATTCTTTCCAACCAGCGAAAGTCACATAGGCATCTCACAAAACCTCTTCTGTGCTAACTCCTTCTGTTTCCTCTCTTTCTTCTTCCTCCTTGCAAGGAAGTGAAGATCATGTATTTTTTTTTTGTTTGCTTCCTTGCTTGTTTGTTTGTTTTTCTAACAGAGATGATCACAGTGATACACTTTCCCAGTTCAGAACTGTAAGAGACTGTAATAGCTTCTTGCTGATAGCAGTGTGATGAAGTGAAAGTTTGTCTCCTTTCTCCAGCTCCAGATTTTCACTAGCACTTATATACTGGGTCTCAATTTTGTGTTTATCTCATTTGCCCCACACTTGATATAGTCATGGATCAAATCCAGCAGTAATTTCATTTTTGTTTCTGTTACAGAACAAATGGACATAAACTGTGCCAAATTCCAGTTGGATGAGCTGTAGATAGCAACCCAATAAGCAAGAGGTGCACAGCTAGCAAAATAAGGAGGGCTTTGACAACAACCCAACACCTTAAATTGTATCAACTTACTAATTTGATGCCACAATTCCATCTTCATTTGTGTGATGCAAAATTTATGAGTTTAACTTCGGAATTTATTTCTGAGTGTGCAAATTTTTGTTTGCATATGTGAGAGATGGGATATTTACTGCCATTTCTTTTCTTCCATTAGGAGTCTCTTTTCTTTAGCCGAGGAATAGAGGTGATGGACTTTCTTGACTCCTGTTGATCTAAAATTATATTTGCAGATAGATTTTGACATTTTCTCAATGGTGCACAAGTGTTACATTTTCTGCTTTACAGTGCTCTTCCATTTCTCCCCCTCATCTCTTTCAAAACATATGCTCTATTTCTTTCTAGTTTATTTCTTAATTTACACCATTTGTTTGTAAATAAACAAAAAGGAAAACGTTTATTTATAGTTTCAGAATTTGACAGAATTTATGTGCTGTGTTTTGGCAGCTTTTCTCACAGAACAAGTCCATCCTATTCTCTTTATCATCAGATCTGAAAATCTGCATTCATATTCTTGTTATGTTCTGCTGTACTGCAGGAATATTGGCAGGATGAGATATACGTATTTGAGGTTGTCACTGAATCTAAGAACCTTTCCAAGGAAGCCTTGGGGGAAGGGAGCTTGTTCTTAAATTCTTCATTTCTGGTGAGTGGTTTAAAGTAGTTTTATTATTAACTGCAGACTTTTTAATAAGGTGACAGCTGGTAGAATAATTTAATGGACAAGCCTGAAAGGTTTTTTTCTTCTTCTTCCAGAAACAAACTGTTCAAACTGCAAATAAACACTAGTGGGTACAGAATCACACATTCCTGAGATGTTAATGTAGGTTTTTCAATTTGCATATTCAATTAGGAATTGCTAAGTAGACATTTTAACCACTGCAATTATGTTCAGCGCTATAGTCCTGAAATACCTTGGACAGCTCAAGATATTGCACACTGCTTCCCACTGAATGGTGAGGAGTATTTAGAAAAACTGGATGATCTGAGGCCCAGGAAGGTTTCTAATTTCCAAAATTACCCTCTGGGTTGGAATTTAGTAGTTTATTTACCACTGAAACAAATGGTAATCTGCCCATTTCATTGGTGGAGAAAGATGAATTGAGTCCATATGAAGATTCAGGCTCAACTTCATGGACTAACTGAAAAATTAAAACTACATTCTGATCAAGATAATAAAATAAGCTGCTCTTCAAATTGAACAGCATGCTGCGCTTACTAATGAGAAAGTTCAGTAGAACTCACAATAGTTTAAAATCACATGCAATCAACAAGCATGAGTCGTAATCCTCTTCCTCTCTGGGATACTAATTTAGAAAAAGGATTTAAGCATGTGTTTATCTCCATTCCTGTTAGCTAAACAATTTGCAGCACTGGAGTTGATGGCACCGAAGTTTGTTCATGAAGCTAAGCATGTGCCTTGATAAAAAGAGGTGGATAACCTTACCGAGGCCTTGGGTAATCCAGAGTTGAGAATATGAGCAGCATTGCAAGGCCTGATGATAATCAAAATGTGCTCTAACATCCAAATAATTTTGTTTTCTTCAAACTAGGGTAGAAAAAAGGAACATTGATTGAAGCTGAATATAGAAAAGAAGGGGTATATATCCACCAGGATTCAGCAGTACTTGTAAACTCTTGGATTGTGCTCCATGAAGTTAGTAGAAGACTATCCAGGGCAGTTGGTGAAGACTTAGCCCTCAATTAGCATGTGCAAAAGGCAAGCAAAGTGCCTCTTTCAGACATAACACCCTGGTCACCCAATTCAAAATATCCTATATAGCCAAGAGCAGTGCACAGGGGGTGCCCTGGCTGGCAGATTGTATGGCATCAGTCTGCACCCCCTACCACTAGCAACAAACAGGCCAGCAACCAGCGGCCTGTGCTGAGATAAAACACTTGTATGCCAGTGGATTCAGGCTGTGTGGGGCAGGTAGCCCCAGCTTCCTCTTCTGGTAGTTAGACATTCTAGTAGTCTAACTCATAAAGGGCATCTGCTTCCTCCGTGCAATAGACCAAAATAGATCTTAGCTTTTTGAATTACAAGTCCCTCCCTGCGGGGCCACTCAGCTGTTTTACAGAAATGTGCAGACTCTGCACTATCAATCTAGGTTTGTTAGAACACCCTCTAAAGCACCTGAATCTCTGTTTTTCCAAGAACACATAAGCATCTCATTTTGGTCATCTGAATCACCTTGGTAGGCTGAGAAGTCTAAGCTTCAGGTGCAGCAATGCAGCACTTAGGTGTCTAAGAGGAAAAGTCTGAATATAGTTCACAGTATGTAATGAGTGAGTTAGATGCAAACATTACCAGGTTCTAAATTACAATCTGAAGTTAATTTCAGGCTCCCATCACTTTTGAGTAATTACTGCAAATTTAATTTCACCCTTGTCAGCTAGGGAAGGTAATGCAAAATATGCCACTTCAGGATTTCTGTTTGAATACTTTTTCTGCAAAAAATAATGCAAGACATGGAACTCACTGTACAGCCTGGCCATAATCTTTACAAGTGCTACAGCAAGTGTGTGAGAAGAGGAATATGACATTGACTGAGCCTTTATTTCCTGATATCTGAATATTCTTTGTAGTTCTCTGATTTGAATGAAGGTCATTTACATATTGTCCTGTGCAAGACTGGGGCAGACAGGGAGAGATCCTCAGCTGGTGTTCAGCGTTGTTGCACAGTAGCGGAAACTTTCAATGTATAATGTGTTATGCCCTGGGATGCCCATGAGGAATGATGAGTTGGTGTCTCCCTTGCCTTCAGTAGAGCTGTAGAAGTTTTTTCATCTAATTAAATCACAGGCATATATTTTAATAATTCAGTTTGACTGTACTCCTGTGCATGTATATAAAGACTGTAGCTACCTCATGCATGTCCATATCCTTTTAGACAGCCAGAGTATTGCAAACTGATGTAGACGTGGGTTTGAATTGCCTACAGTATACTGGAGCTGGTTATGGTAAATAAGCCACCCAAAATTAAAACAAGTGTGCACAAAAGGAGCAGAAAACAGCTTGGAGGTTACTGCTGTATTAGAGGAATTTGTTTTGTGGACAGCTATTTCCTCACATGAATGGAGAGACCACAGAGGTGTTCATACCCTCGCTGAGACATAGTACTAGAAAGTTTTTGAGAGATTGTGTCCAGACCGCAGAACCTATGTGTGCATTTAATGTCCTCAGGCATTATTGAGCCAAGAACGGCTCAACACTATCCGTAGAGCTGACTGAAAGAATCTCACAGTGGTTGTGACAAGCAGAGCAGGATTTGCCACATCTGGAGATAGCACAGAAGTGTGCTAGCAAAAAGGTAGAGTTGATGATATGCAGGGCAGCAAATGGTCTGGAGGCTCTGTTAAGAACTCATCACTGAGGATGACTTTGTTGAGGTCCTGTTCTGAAGTTCTCCCTTCATTTATTTCTGAAGAATAAACTAAGGGCAGTTCCTCTCACCTCCTGTGTGCATAGACATACATGCATACACACACAGTATTTATAGTCTCTCTTTTCCTTTATCTTAGTGATCATTGCTTTGATGGGGAGAAATGGGCAGTGAGCAAAGCGGTACAGAAATTCGTTCTTTTACAGTAGCTAATTGTAGAGAGTTCTGATTTTATGAGCTTTGGCATCTCTAACTGAAAATGAATAGAAAAACTAAGGACACAAGGGAAATCAGGGCTGAGTATTAACTATTCCATCACATAAATTCACAAGGACAAGTGAGGGAGACTACACAAACAGGAACAATGTTTGTGAGGGACTTTTTTGTATGTATTGTATTTTTCTCTGGAGAAGGCAATAGAGCATAAGGCTAATATTCAATAATCTGTGATAACTGTGCATGGCAAGGGCTTGAATGTAGCAACAAATATAGAGGCCACAGTCTACTCTGTCCTTAAAGTTTTGTCTTCATAATCCGACATGAGTAGGGCTCTCTGGCACGGTGGTCAGGATCAGTCCTGGTCACTGGTGGTTTGGTCATCAGTCTGTTACCAGGAAGGTCTTTGCTTTTATACCTCCCGACGCTAAACACTGAACAAAGCTGATGGATATTGCATTTGTTGCTAGCTACAAGATGCAGTTTCTTTGATACCCTGAGGCAGAAGCAGTGTGCTCCCCAGCTCCTCTGTCTCTTCTGGCATTCTATTTCATGCTGCCTTTAGAGGTGGCATTGGTTTTTCCCTTCCCAAGTCCATCCCTTCTCTCCTTGTCTCTTCTCTGCAATGAACTGCAATGCTTCTGCCCTTGTATTGGAAATTAGCTTGAAGGAAGGAGAATTTATGCCTGAAAGATTCTTTTTTCTTTTTTCCTGATTTTACCTGCTATCTAGATAATACGAATACCAATAATGGCAATAATGGTGATGATAATAATCTCTCCCTGCAAACTGCAACCATCTTTGAAGAGAACTGTGATTTTTAAGGTATTTTGTTGCTAGTCTCTGCTTTTCTTGAGAGCTGTAGGATGCAGTGTTGATGTGAAAATGTCATTGCATGTTATTCAGAGAAAACTGAATTATGGCACTGACAATTAAAGGAGGCTGAAAATGTGTCTATTAAACTCTGTTTTGCACTTCACATTTGGGTGAACAGCTCTCAAGGGTTCTGCCTGAGCAAAGTAATTAAATTTGTATCTAAGTTTAATCTTGTGCTTAAAGCTAAAACTTAAAAGAAGGATGTGCTCAACAGATTCAGTTGATTTGCTCTTCAGAAGAAGTTTTATTTTAACTATTTTCTATGTATGCAGTTTGCACTTTCAGCATCCCTGTGATTATGCAGTCTGGTGCAAATCCAGAGTCTACTGAGGAACCACTCTGGTCCACAGTGAACTGCGGGAGATTTGCCTCATTACCGTAAGGTTTGAAGAGAAGGTTCAAGTTCAAATGACCTGTCTCAGAACCTGTTTCATTTTATTTCTGTAGTATGACGAAACTACTTTAAAAACATGAGTATTTCTTCTAGGCCAGAAGATCGAAGTCTTGTCCCTTTCTTTTTCTTAGAATATCTACTTGTTTTCATAAACCTGTTCTTCCAAAGTCCTCACGCTATCTCTCAATACCACAATGCTAAGACACTTCTGTCAGTTCATTATGACTTTTCTTCATTGCGCAATACTTTTGTGCAGTACTTCAGCAGCAAACTGTTAAATTATTTTTTGAGATTCTACGTTGCTATCTATATGTGGTTGTGAAAGGAAGGTGGAAGAAATGTGCCACATCTTCATCCTAATGAAAGAAAAGTAATTAAGTGGAGCAGAATTTCTTACCAAAAGTTACAGTTACACAATATAGGTTAACTAAGTGATACTGAATTCAGAAAGCTGACCACCTTTACCTTCACCAAGATTTTTAATTTAACAGACAGACATCTCAATGGGATGCCAGTGGAGAAAGCCCAGGGCAGGTTGGTTGTGCGCAAAGTAGACTGTCAAGAAGTTCTGCAGCATGCTACTTTAGCTGGGGATGTACAAAATCAGATGACTTCTGCCCAGGCTAGGGGGCATCCTTTTTTTGTTTCCTGAAAATTGTAAGGAGCTCTTATAGGGCTGTGTAATCTGAAGACATACAGTAGTCATGGTTTTCCCACTATGCTTTTTGTGCATTGAAAATTTCCAATGAGAACAGGGCACTGGGAACCCTTTTTCTGCTCTTAGAGTGTTTTTATCTTTAAGTAAGAAAGCTCCCCTCACTAGTACTTCATTGTGGTAGTGAAAACACATATCATCAGGCAACGCTATCTTCTATCATTTTATAATGCACTGAAAAATTAAGTTTTAGAGGAAGTTTAATGTGTTAATTCTTAGCATATTGTACTAAGTCCAAAAATACACTGCCAACAGGAATAATTCTATCACTTCATTTTACAATCAGAGCAACATTTTTGTAGCACTTAATTTAAAAATATATCTAATATACTGGCTGTCCAGTATTTCATTTTCAGGTTTTGCTTGCCTAGAAGCCAGAGAGGAGGCAATTCTCTCTTGGTAACTGTATGCCTTATGCTGTCTTAACCATTATCAGTTTGGACAGAAGCATGAGAGTTTGCAGCACTATATAATTTTTCCATTAAGGTGTGAGCAAAGATTTGATTATTTCTCCATCAGCTTAACATATTTCTAATAATCCTTCCAATTATTGCCTAGAGACTGGGTTCTTCTTTTGGCTCTGTGAGGGGCTCCCATGACTCAGGATAGGGGACCATGCCTAATAACAAAGGGTTTGTGAATCCTGTGGCCTCAAATCTGCTTTGTATGGAAGATGCAAAGTGGCTGTAAACAGTCTGTCAGTCTTTATAGTCCAGTGGTGTCACTGGAGGGGCTGTATAACAACTTGGCTAGATATTGGGTTTATTTCTTCCCTCTGGAACTCTTCCTAGGATCTTAGAAAACAATGTGACGTCATAGGAGGAGCAGATTGCAGACTGAACTCTGAAGTGTACTCTCATTGCAATGTCTGCCTAACTAAAACATACCAAAAGATTAGTTTTCATCCTTCGTGTTTCTTGTCAAGAGCCTTTCAATTATGTGAAGTTTTGGTAGACAATATACCTGGGTGAACATGATGCAAAGGATGGGGTTTGTGAGATTTACTTTGAATTGAAAAGACTGAGGTTTATTTTGGTCTTGTTTGTTTTGCTGAGTTAATAAACGCATTTGATTCTAAATCAAGTGTGTAACAATTTAGCTTAAAAGTTACAATTAAATGATCACTTCGTCTCTTTTGTTGCACAACCCATGAAAGCCTCCATTTAATGAACAGTACAGCTGTTAATAATGCATTGATTATAAATAGGAATGAGAGGAATGACAGCATGATATGTTTGCTTGTATGCTAATGAACACGGACAGTGTGAGTAACTGGGTTCCTTAGGAGAGGGTGAGAGTGAAATGAAATCTTCTCCATACACATGACATCTAAACATTATGACCTGCAAAGTTGTCTCTCACTGGCTTTAGCAATGGTCTGCGGATGATCGCGTGCTAGCAGAAGACATGCTGTCACAGCTGATTCATGTCTTCTTTTTTTGGCCAAGAGTCTATAATGTACATTATAAATTGGTATCTGGTAATGTGTTAGACTGGTGAGGGAACTGTACTTTTGGGTATATTTGGACAGAACAAGATAGAAGCATGCAGAAAGCCAAAAACTGTTCATGTGTAGAGATATAAATGTGGAGTTATCTTAATGTGAAACTGATGGAATAGCTCCAGCTTTACACCAGAGCAGCTGAGAGCATGATGTGTCCCAGACGTGCTTCGATTACTGGCTCGCCCTTTTTTGTGGATGAGGGGTGACAGCAGTGGAGGATGGGTGACAGTCAAAGAAACAAGAGCAGCATTCCTTTGGTCTGCTTTTAGACTATATTTAGATTATTATGCATATTGCCAAAAACATTTCCACCTGGGATAAACCCTTAGAATAACTGTGTTTTCCTAGATGGCCAAAAAATGATAACAGCCAGACTTCTAATTTAATGGAAAAGCTAGGTTGAAAGGGGAAAGGGTGAAGACTGGATTTAAATTTATTTGTACTTTGGAAGAAGCTAAGCTGAAGTGAATTCATCTCAAGTCTCACAGTTGTAAACACCTCCTCTCATGGATTCTTGGGGCCAGATTGTTAAGGTCAAGACATTAGATCACAATGAATTTATGAAGAAAAGCCCTGGATTATGGCAAAGGCAATTTCACATATTTTTTCTGAGTATGAGTATGTGAAGGTTTTGAATGAAATCTGTTACAGAATGGGATTGAAACAGGGTGCAGGAACTCAGCAATATAAGTGAATGTAGTCACTGTGATCACCAGGACAAATATCAACTTGCCTCTTCAGAAGAGAAGAGAGATATGGTCCAGACTTAGAAATCCAGACAGGGAGTTCACATTTCAACATCAGACTGTCTAGGTAGTTACAGAGTTCCCACCATCAAGGGATCAAAGCATCTACAGACAGTTTTGATGATTGACAGTGCTCTAAAATTAGACTTTGTCCCAATCATTAGGAGCTATTTAAAACCCAGACTTTCTAAGTATTCTTTATCTGGGGGCACAGGCTAAATTTGACACAACTGTTCCTTTGGCTTTTTTTGTGTGTGTCTTATAACAATAATAACATTATAAAGAGAAATCTAAAAGTTGTTCTATCTGCAGCAATTGCCAAAGAGCTAAGAGCCTGCTGGTTGCCAGGGCAACAAGAGAGCACACCGCCAGCTACCCGAGGAAAGGCTTTTGCTGACTCTTGCTTTGCTTCTTTTTTATGGGTAGCTGACACTCAAGTTGATTTTCAGGGGCTGTTTAAAGTAATCTGGCTGTTCTCATTTTCCAAAAAGGTGGAAAAATAAATCAAAACTACATTTTTTTAAAATATTACTTCACCTTCTTCACTGTATGGATACAAAATCTCATTATTTATTGTTTTCATTCTGTATCTCATTCAAGGAGGCTCCCTCTAGAGATCAGTTCTCCATGATGCTCATGCAGGCCTGGAGATGGGCATCCTTCACAAGCTCTCAGCCCCTAGTGGTGTGGCCTCACAGTTCTACCGTGTGGTAGTTAGTGGGGAAAGAAAAGGCCCTTGGTCCTGCCTGCTGTGAATAAAGCGAAAGGGGTGTGAGAAGGAGGAGAAGAAGGAGGACGATCTCTGGGGTAGAGGCACACCAGCTGCAAACAGCAGAGGACAGGGGTTCACCTCAGCACTGTATCCCTTTTGTCCCTGGGGAGCCTGGTCTGCATGAAGGGAATTTAAGCCACCTTTAACATTATGAGGAGTTGAGCATGTCAGACCAAGGCAGTACTACCTACTAAAAAACACTCAAATACTCACAACTGAGATGACGTTTGTGCTAGGAAACACAAAGTGGGTTTGGCTGTACAGTAATGTGGATGGTAATGGGAATGCCGTACCTTTGAAGGTGAATTTGTGTAAAAGATTAACATCCCTCTCCAGATGGTATTACCTGTGAACCTATTTTGCTCAGTATCTCTAGCCCACATCAGCCAGCTTTGTTACAGTCATTGCAGTTTTAATATGTTGATATCAGTACTACATTAATTTTCAGTCTGAGGAGCAGCAAGAACCGCAGGCTTTCCACCTACCAATCAGAATCATAGAACCATCAAGGTTGGAAAAACCTCCAAGACCATCTAGCCCAATCATCCAATACAAGGGATACTGATTTTTATCCATTATGACTGGTGTTGTGACCCCAGAACTACTCTAATTAGTGTCATAGTGTCTAACTGCTTGCAGCATATGAGTGGTACTGTATGAGGAGCAGTACTCCCCAACCCTTCCTCCTGGAGGCTTTCTGGAGATGGGGCATTCCTTCCCCAGCTCTGATTCTTTTCTTCACCCGGGTCTCAGAGATCCTACCCTGGTTTATTCTTCAACCTCAACTCTGCCTTTCTCTACTTTGCTCTGCCTTTCTCTGCTTTGCTCTGCACCTCTGCTTTTGGGGAATTTTGTCTCAGTGATCCTAACGGCTATCCTATTATGGACCTTAGCACCTCCAAGTGAGCATCTAGCAAGACAGAAGACCAATGTTTCTTCTTATGCTCTGGATAGAATACCTATAAATGGAGAACAGATACAAAGGAGAAAGCTGTTATTAAAAGTGATACGTAATGTATTTTTGAAAGATTTGGCTTTTTATGTCACCTTACCTTGCTTAAAAAGTGTCTGGACATGTTTCTAAAATATATTTTCTCCTTCGTTCCTTGGCTCTTCTCAAGAGCAGTGTGAGTGGGAGTGCTGAACGGATTTGATCTCACTTTAGGGGGAGGGTGTCGCATCTTTAAAGGGGGCTGTTTTTCTCCAGAAGGTTAATCGGTCATTGAAGTTAAATTAGTGCTATTGAAAACCAAAATGTAAAGACTCTGACTGTAATTTTCATGAGGTTTATTAATAGACCTGGTTGATGACGTTGTAGTCACATTGCAATTTCATTGCTAATATTTGTTCTGTGACGTGTCTAGAAGGAAGGGTAAAATGCACAGTGGTTTTATGTCATATCTGTAATTACAGTTTTAAATGGAGGTGTGAGTGACTATTGAAACAAGTGCTGAACATATCCTTACAGCGATTTTTGCAGCAACCCTTTTGAACTAACCCCAAGCCAAGCAACCTCAACAGTTCTTGCTGTTAGGGTACTTTTCCCATGTCCTCATGGCTGGTGCCATAATTTGTGTTTAAGCATATGTGATGGAAGAGACTCCTGGCTTCTGCTTTGGTAAGTCTTCATCTGTTGAGAATAAAATTTTCTAAAACTCTATGAAGTTATCTAATGTAGCTTATAAATGCTAAAAATTGCTCTAGTAACCTTTCAGCCCAGGTTTAATTCTTTTGTTTTTAATTTCTACCCATGACTCATGAGCGCTTGCTGGTAAGTGGGAGTATGGAAGCACATTATTCTTCAAAGTTAATTTGTGCTAAAATAACTTGCTGAGGAGAATTACTTGGATTGACTCTGTCCTCTGCTTCCTTTTATGGCTCTAGCGACTCCAAGTGATGGACATTCTGGTAAGCGTGACCATCTGGGGTTAGAAAATCCATTTTAGAGGGAACGAAGTGCGATTTAGCATAGTCCTACAACAGTCCTTTGTTGCACCAGATTCAGACTAATTCATAGTACATGGCACATCCCCTCCCCAGTCCTGTGCTGAGCATGAGCAGACAACAGCCCCACCAGAGAAGAAATTGCTGGTTATATACTAACAGATTTAACAGGTAGTCTGACTAAAGCTTACATTAGGATTTCTCTGGCCTAGCATTTGTAAGAATCTGTCACAAAAGGCATTGTTTTCTCAAAGGGCTGGCTGTCACACAGAGAATAGGAGAATGCGTAGTCTCTGTGACTCAGCTGTCAAAGTTTTATCTTTTGTATATGTGAGAAATAATATTTGTTTAATGAAGCTAATAAGCACATACAGGAAAGATTGTAAAACAGTACTTACAACCTACAGAATTGAAGATGTCTCCTTTAAAAATCCAAGCTCAGTAGAAACATTTCTTCTGCAAGATCACACTATGCAGTAAAGGAAATGTTAACTGTTCAGGATGTATCCAGGTTCTGAGAACAATTTGAGCTGTACAAAAAACAGTATATAGGGCAAGGAAATGGACCTGGAGAAATTTACTATGAGCAGCGAGAAGTGGAGTGTCCATCTCTATGCTATTAAATATCTTGCTATAGTTCTTCATTGGTGGCATGTGTGACCCTCCTTGTCCCCATAGAAAACTGAGTGCTTTCAATGAGCAAGAGAGGAATGAAATCAGGAAACTGTCACACTCACTATGAGAAGACACCAGCAGCCAGTGGTTGCCCCATAACAGGGGGACAGGTGTGCCAGGGAACATCATAGTAATATGTTTTTGCCTGGTCTCACAGATTCCCTCAGACTGGGAGAGGGACTGTGATTTCTTGTGCAGCAGATGTAGAGAGTTGGGCAGTCCAAAATTTGTGGCTGTCATAACACAGGCCACAGAGAGCCCAAACTGTGAGATGCTTCTCTCCTTGCAAGAGCTGGTTCTGAAAATAATTCTCAATGTTTTTTCTTTTGAGATTGAAACAGAGCCGATTGTCCTTGCAAATGATAGCAGTGGATGTAATGACATAGCTCGTGGATAAGGAACAGAGACAGGAGGCAGGAGCTGGGTTGCGTGCTTTCCTTCCTCTCAGGGATCTAGAATTCCCATCCCTTGGAGCCATCCAGAGCCATGAGTCTACTAGCAGGTTAAGAGAAAGGAGTTCTTCCTTTGTTTGAAGCTATTCCACTTGGCAAAGGAGAATGACCAACATACTGAGCCAGGAAAGGATACTTTGGACCTGTACCCTCTTTTGGGCTGCGGACACCCATGTTTCAGTACCCACATCTACTCCGTTTGATATGAATACATAGCTAGAGACTCCACTGCTAGCGTCACTTCTGTGCTATTACTGTAACACTCCAATATTGATATGGCAATGATATTTTATCCTTGGTAATTAAAATTTAAGCTGGGTTGTCCCTAACTGTGTGTTCTTTTCTAACCCACCTATTTTTTCTATTTAGGGAGTGCTCCATCAGTGGCTGTCCCTGTCTTTGAAAGCAAATCACTTCGTATTTTAATTCCTTTCTAATTGTGTTCATCGTCAAAAGCAACATGCATAGATATGTGAGTTTATAGCTACCCACAGTGTTTGTTCTGTGCAGTATTTCAAGTCTTACAACAAGACAGATAAAAAGTTAGATTAGATAGAACCTCTCTGTCAATAGAGTGGCATACGTACTCAAATTCAAGAAAAAATACTGGAATTTGAAACTTGAAGTCAGGACATGATTCTAAATTTCACATCCTAAGCTACAAAACATCATGAATTTCATGGGAGATCTACAGAGAATTGAAAGTCCAAGTGCTTTGGAAAAGTTCTGCTTAGACTTCACTTGCAGTTTACCAACACATGGGCAGAAGTAGTGTGTACCTGAAGAAGTGTTTGTGGGCTGACTCTGACTACACTAATTAACTAATCCACTGAAATTAATCAATTTATTAGCCAGGACCTTTCTCTGCCAGCTTCTGAGAAACTCTCATAAGCATTTGAAAAGAGTTCTCTCCATTCTGGCCATGCTTGTCCTGCCCTATGAGATCCCTTGACTTGCATGGTAAGCCAAGAAACAAGCTAGTGCTATTCAGTTTAGAGTCTTACAGCAGTGGTCAGTGAGTCAGCTCTGAGAATAGGAAGGTAGGAAGGTGAGTGGAGGGCCAACATTTAACTGGTGAAAAAAAATGACTGACTTTAGAGTCACCTTTTGGTGAATATGAAGATAGGCTGAACCTTTCTTATGTTCACTTCTCCCACTGCTGTTTCTATCTTCTACGTGATCACAAAAATACATGTCTAGGTATTGAAGGGTGAAATATTTTTTCTTCCTGGAGATGGTGTCATTGTATTTGTGCACAATCAGGTCATGTGAAAGAGAATATGATACCGATGTGCATAACTATAGGATATCTTCGTGGGATATATAGGACAGAAATAGGGTATATGTCCACTTAGGGGAAGGCTGAGCCCACAGGATGCATGGCCTTTTGCTATGCAGCAGCAGAAGATGGTGCACAAGAAAACATAAGGATAACATACACTACATTTACACAAACTAGAGACAAAAAGTACATTGGTAGAAAGTGAGCTGTGAGAGGATGGAGAGAAAGACTAAGGGTCAGACTAGCTATTACATGAGATGATGGTATCGAGGGGAGGCAGGGAGCTCTCTTATTGATCCAAAGCTGACAACCAGCTCCACAAGGCAAGCAAAGTGTGGCTTTTGATGTGAAGAGCTACATAATGCTTAGACGAAGGCAGCTTGTCTATTTGAACCTTTTATTTGAAACTTTACTTGAAAGTACTGAATAGTACTTGTTTGAAAGTACTGAAGAGCCTTAAAGAATAATGAGAACGCAGGTTCAGATCCTAAGGTTTTGGAGCTGATATTTTTAACAAGTGTTTCCTAGCGTTTTGATTAGCTGTCTTATAAAAGCACAGCAGGCCTTGTGTATTAGGAATGCACTTTCTGGTAATACAAATAATCACATATTTCAAGAACATAGAATTTGTTCAGATCAGTACATTTTCCTTTTCTAGTTCTATGAAGTAGACCTGGAATTAAAAAAATGTGAGGCAGCCAGCATTTCGTTCTGCTCAGAGTGCTTTTCAGACTCCATATTCCCCTATTTTGAAATAAACCAGCTGCGGCTTTGTTGTACAGCAAAATCCCATTAGGGAAAACTAATTGATTCACCTTTTAATCTGGACGCAAGGAAGATTATTGTGTATCAGTTCAGCACCAGGAAGTGCTTTGGCACCTTAATAAATCTACTGAGCAGCTTGAATATGAGGTGGAGAGATGTTTTTAGTTTATCTTGTTATGACATCAGAAGAACTTAATACCTACTCCCTATGGAAAAATAATGCAATGCTATGGTCTCATTTTAGCCTTATTACTTGTGACTGTTTTGCTCATTATAAATGACGGACTGATGACCAGTTAACATGTACTATTTGCATTAGAGGGATCAAAATCCCAGTAAACTTGTTCAGCATTTTTTATTACTGAAGTGATTACAAAAGTCAATTTGCTTACACTGTGCAGTACCATTCCTGCCTCTTTAAAAGTAAAAATGAATACACAGTCATAACCTCAGAAGAATCAAATATGATTGTGAGCCTCCACTCCCACTCATTTCATAAGCTTGTCTCTATAAAATATTCTTTTGCTCTCCATCAAAATGCTATTTATTGTGTCTCTCTGTAGACGTGGTTATTAGACATTTCATAGATAATGCCTCATACACTTTCCCACTCAGAGGGGTTTAGGCTCTCAGCTTGGGGGGTTGAATAGCAAGTGGAAATAGATGAATTTAATAGTATTAACACTGTACCGGTACAATAAAAACTGTACTAAATGTCTTGAGAAGTAAAATTGTATCAAATACCTTAATGTGAACTGAATAGAAGCAGTCATTATCCTTCAAAACTATTGTTTTTATAAACCAAGAGACCTCTTATTTAGTGAACTGCTCTCTAGAATGGTTTACCATACCTGATGATTTCTTGTATTTAACAACATTCAAGCAACACTTTCTCTGCCAAGAAGTGAAGTGGAATACCAGGCTTCAGTTTCCCAGATGAATTCAAATAAAGAATATTATGTGCATTGCTTGGCCTGAATTTTGGTTTGTTCTCTACCTCTGAAAAGTGGGACATTCTGGCTTGAATATTTAAAAATTGATGTAAGATTTGAGCAGGTTGGAGTATTTCAGGTTTTGGAAGTGTTTTTGTCAAATGTGTGAAAAACTGGGACATTTTCAGGCATGTACTGCTTTCAAAAAAAACCACACGTGTTCATCAGCCTACATATTTCCAGTCCAGAAAGGAATCTGGGGGTAGAAGATGAAGGGTAGAAGAAGGGATACCAAGAGCAAAATGTACATTTTCCTTCCAAAATATCCTAAAGGAAGAGCTCAGGCTTTCACATGGGAAGCAGACAATCTATTCTGGAATATAAATCGTAGAGGAGAAGATCAACATGGATATTCTGCATCCCACAGCCACCGATTACCTGGTCTCTTTTGTCTTTCCTTAAAGTCCTGAAGAAGCCTGATTTTACTCCGCTGAAGAATGAGACTTTCATAGGTATGATTTTCTTAAAGAAAGAACAATTATTTAATGTCCAACACGATACACACTCAAGTTTGAAAGCTTTCCCTGAACCAAGTAACCCATAACAAAGATGTGAGGAAACTTAGTTTTGGAAGATGGTTGCCTTTTGCAAAATGAGAGAGATTACTCTGGCGGAGTAAGTTCAAGTCAAAATCCAACTTGGTCACTCTGGATCACTCTGAGAGAAGCCTGTCTTTATTCATTAATTACAGCATGGCCAGAGAAGACCAGACAGTGAGGTTAGGTGCCTAAAATTAGGTTCAATGAACAATCCCCAACATACCTGTTGTTGTTTTCCAGTGCATTAGAGGTGGTACTTTAAGCTTCCCAGCAATACCAGCTACTGTACAGAAATCTGCAAAACACATGCCATCAGTTCTTAGACAAAACTTCATCTTAGTGAAAACCTCTCTTTATAAAAGTATAATACCATATGGCCCAGCATACCAGTTCTAAGCTATGTAAACTTAAAACAAGCTTCTGTTGTCAATGAACACCACGAGGACTTAGTCTAACTGCAGAACAGGATTATGTTCTGAAAGAATTTGCCTAGATACCTGACTAACACTGATTTTCTCAGAAATTATGATAATCATTGTTAGTGAGGACCCCCTTTTGTCACGAATTGAGCTCATCTTTTAGGAAAAAGATTATCTTGCGTGTTCAGAAAAGCCCAAATGAACAAAACCAAACTCCTGGGGGTACATTTTTCTAAACTTGGCAGCAGCTGTTCCTCAGTTGTTATGAATAAGTAAGGAGGAAATTATTAGTCTGTGAATTAAATGTGGGCATGAACCCACTAGTTATCTCCTAAGCAGAAATTGATGTTTTGTTATACTGAATTGATAATGATCATCATCATATTTTATTAGATATAATAAGTTCTCTTTCCTGATTAAAATGGCAACCCATTTTCTGACTAAACATAGTATTTTTCATGATGATTCTGCTGTCTTTGTATATTTATTACTGCATATAAAGCCAAAACAAAACAGGAAATGCATTTAAAGACTACCTGTCAAATAATTAAACAGTACCGGGGTATTTCCTTCATCCATTTCTCATATAGAGAGAGTTATAAAGTAACCTGCAGGAGAGAGGATTGATTTTTACCCACCATTACACTTGATCCAGGACCCAAGAGCAAACATGCCTGATACCTATGGTGAGTTTGTCCTGCTCCATTGGTTCACTTCAGGTACTTAATATGACACCAGCACATACAGACATGCAGGGAGGGAGGAAGACTGATGGGTCACCCAGCACATGAGTCACATCCAGGTATCTGTAGCTACTGATGCCTGTGACTGTGAGCTGGGGGCCTGGGTGCTGATTGCTGGGGGTGACCTGGTTGCAAACCTATGAGCACTGAAGAGTTCACAGAAGTAGGGACCAAGAAGAGCAGTTACCTATCCTCTCATCTATAGAAAATGAGGACAGATACAACTGACTAAAGGCTATTCTGATGATGCCTGGACTATCCGAGGGCAGACAAAAAAGCTAGATAGAGCCCATGGGGGCAAGAAGGTGCCAGGACAAGAATGCGCATTTTCTCATTCGATTTTCAGTTTGTTTACCATGAACAGGTTTCTGGAGCCTCCAGAGCCTGAAGTCTTGACTGTAGGTTGATGCTTCTCATCTTGCCTTCTGGTATTGGTGGCATCTGCCCAGAAATACCCTATGGTAGAGCTGTGCTCACAGTACTGAAACCCATAATCTAACAGAACTCCTTCCTCCAGAGAGCAGGATGACAGAGAAGATGGTTCCAAGGGAGAAGGACATGGGGGCACTGATGCCCGTCTGTTGTCCCTTCTCTCACTTGCATGGGCCGCTCTTTTCTGGTCTAAAGTAAAGAAGTGTACTCTGTGAAGATAACCATACTACAACATCGTTCTCTTGACCACATTCAGAGGTTGAAGCTATTTTGATACTCATGCTCAGCCTATTGAGAGTGCAGTGGAACTGTGCAAATTCCGTAGCTTGTCCTTTCTGTCGTGTTTATGGAATAGGACACTGCTTCTCACTGCCAGCCATCTAATACTTATGTTCTATCTTCTGAGCACGCACAGAGCCAAATTTCTCTCCAAAATTGAAGTCCATCGTTAAGTGTGCTTCTACAGTTTTGGATTCTTATGAATCAGACAAGCTCTAGCTAAACAGTGTGTTCACCTGAGCTTTTGGGCACCGCTTGTGCTCTGGTTTTAGCGTAGTAAGCTTCTGTAGGACCTTTAGTATTTCACCTTTCTCTGTTTATGCAGTGCATTCTGACGGTTTCTAATGGGGATTTGATAGAAATGAGAGCTTGCAAGTGGGTCTCCACTGCATGCTTTGGCCCCAAACCTTAGTCCTGCAAGCCTGATGTTACAACCAAAACATGCATGTATATGCACAAGGACCGGTCAAACCAAGACTTGCACAATTGCCATTAGTAAGCTATTCCCTGCAGAATAAAGACAGTTTCAGAACGGATTTAGTCATTGCCATGTATATGACCAGTAATCTTGTTACAAAACCTTCTGCTGGCTGTTCAGGAAATTACAGCTGTATAACAATTGGCAAAGCCCAGGCTGCACTTTATACTGTCATCTGTTAGTTTACTACTACTTCAGCTGAGATGCAGCTGCTGAGAGTGTGAGCTCTCCTGGATGATATAAACCAGTGCGAAAAGTACTTAAACAACATGTTGGGCTTTGAACATGTATTTTTCCGTACTTCTTTGCTGCTAGCTCTCATCTTCATATCCTTGTCTTTTGCTACTCTACCTGGTGCCTAGACCATATATGAGAGATGAGTTCACCCAGAACGGCTAGCTAAACTTTTTCCTCTGTGGGTTTGTTCAACTCTGAACAAATAAGGCAAATAAATAAATAAATAAATAAAAGGTCCAGAGTAGGTCTGAATACAGAGTGTGGAACTCATGGCAGGAACAACACCTAAACTTTCTGGCCAGAACCATAGTATTCGACATCCTTTGCTCTTTCTTTCTTTCTGTGCATCACGTCCTAACAAAGCATTAGAAAATTGTTCAGAAGCCATGATGATGAACATAGTATAGAAGTGTTAGACGTACATCAGTACACCTTTGTGAACTTGTTTCCACTGAATGTTCGAGGACTGTAAAGTCACCAAAGGTATGAGCTGCCTGCTGTTTTTCTCTGGAGCACCTGTTCTATGAATCAGAGAAATCCTGTTTTGAACTTATATTAGTGTTGCAAATGTGGCTGCAACCTACTAATTCCCAACCTCACTACAGTACTGTATGTTGTCACAGTGTGACATTGCGTTAATCACTGCTGTATTTCACCTGGCACCTCATTTAATAGAGTTTTGTTGAATAAGTCAGAAAGAAAAACCCAGGTAGCCTTCCAATTACAAAACACCTAAATAGCATGCCTGCTAGCTAAGCCAGTGTGCACGTTCTTTCTTTTCGTCTCTCTTTTCTTTTCAGCATGGCATTTGTTTTTTTCACAGCACTTAATTTGCTTTCATCAGGAGAGATGCTAATTGTCAATAATCATTGCTTGTCCACATGAATGAACAAGGAGAACCACACTGCATGCCGCTGAGGAGCCTGTGGGCTTGGCAGAAAAATGCTAGGCATCCCTTATTGAGAAAAGAAGAGCTCATGTTGCTGCAATTTTTGGTTTGTTTTCCTTCTCTCATTTATCAGAAATGTTTACTGAGCATTGCTGTCATCTGTCATGGAGGCTGGAACTAGTTCATTTTCATCTCTCAACACCCTTTCTTGCAATTCTCTCCTGATAGCTTTGTCTCAGGTACTACAGCAACAGGAAAACAAATTAGTGTTCACAGGCTCTCCTTCAGCTTTCATATTTTTTTGGTTGTTTTCTTGTGTCTGTCTCTGTTGCAGTACAGATGATATGGATTTCACTGATGACAACAGACTATAGATTTCATTAGTATAATTATTTGAAAGAAATAGTAGCTTTTGGGTACCAGATACTCTTAATTTTGTCCTGGACATTGATTCCTCCTGTGAGAAATGGTTAATGGTGGGAAATGAAATCTGCAACTTTTTAGATTCAGAAATACTTTGCGAATTCCAGAGCAATTGGGGTCAGAGTCCCTGCTGCAGGCGAGGTCTGCTAGGGCCGGGGTTGCCAGGAAGCCAATTATGAAGGATTTGTGTCTGGATGCAGCAGCCTGGGGATTTCTCTAACCTGAGCTCATCTGGCTCTGCTTCCCTAGGGAGAGCAAGCTCACTCTGGAGAATGCCAGCACATGTGTGCTGCCTGTTTTCCTTCTCACCTTGCTGTTCAGAGCTGCATAGAATGCACAGAATAAAGAGAGAGAGACAGAGAGAGACTCACTTTGCCAGAACAAAGCAGTTCCTGGCTCTGTGTGTTTGCTATTGTGAGTCAGACTGGTCTTTGATACGCATCCTCTATAGCCCATTGGAACTACACTGACATTTTCTATGGGCAAGTTTGAGTTTAATTCGTGAGGTCTCTATTACTCAAGACATTGCAACCACATCATTTCTACGGGCACAGCCGTGAGCCCTGCCCAGATCCAGGCCTCTCCTTAGCTGAGAAGCTCTGCTTAAAGAAACTATAGGCTTTCTTATGACTAACATAAGAGTATAGGATTGAAGACATGAATATATTTTCCAAGGAGAGCCCATCTGCCCATCTGGTCTAAATCCCCATTTGGTTGGCTCCACGTCAAACATGGCAATGTCTGTGAAGAGGTAGTTTATATGATATATCATGGTTCCCGGCTGATCTTGTTTGTGTTTTTTTGCTCTAATTAAAGGGCTTATTGATAGCTAAAATAATAGCGTCAATATCCGTACTTGTTCATCTTGAAATAAAGGTTGACTAGCACACCACAGTGTGATAGAAACATCTGTTCTTACATAGTACAATAGTACAGCAAAATAACATGCTTTAAAAAGGGAGCACAGTAAAGAAATTAGAAGGGTGCTTAAAGAAATAGAAGATGTGGATTACGCAGGGAAACATACACTGATATTTAGGACACATCAAATTTCAAAACATCAGAAAGAGTATAAAGTAATCTACAGAAAGGTGTTATTAACATTTAGAAATGATGGTTAATACTTCAAAAGTCAACTGCATAAGTGCTGCACATGAAGGTGCATATTTATGTGTTGTAATTGAGGGTTTGACTGATTTTCTCAGGCAAGCAACATGACCGAAGTGGTGCTGCTGTTAAGATCGGGGCCTCCTCTGCTCTCTAGACTCTGTTTTTCTGGCTTTGCTTTCTGTCTGTTGTGAAATTGTAGGTTTGGATTTGGTTTAATTGCTGTTTTTAGACCTTCCCACCCCTCTTTATGAATAAAAGTGCTTAGCATGGCTTTCTGGAGTACCTAGATGTAAGAAGAAATGAAGGAACTCTAAAAGATATTTAAGAGGAGACAGGTAGTTGCTTAAATGGCACAGGAGATCATACAAAAACTGAAAAAGGGAAAAGACAGACTCAGTATTGAATGTGATGTGAAGAAAAGATGTTCTGAATGTTACAGAAATGAAACAGTGATGCAGCTTCTTGTGAATTCATGTGTTATCTTTGAATGTTTGCTCAAGTTAGTTTAGCCTATTAAGTGAAGGTATGGCCTAAAGATAGTTTTTTATGCATCATTAATGGTTTTTGTTGTTCTATATGGTTATATGTTTTATAGAAATATGATTGGGAGATGAATGCACTTGTGTAGCTGTAGCTGACTGCACACTGATATAAGCAGGTTGTCAGTACATGGGCAGCATCCATTAAATCCATTTATGTATGACTGAACTTCTACAAAAGCTGCACAGTGGGTCACACATGGGAAATCAGATCACTTCAGTTATCAACATGTATTGCTTTGTTTCTGTTCTTTAAACAGAGCTGATAAGCATGCAAAATCATTTGTCAGTGTATATGAAATTCTGAACTACTGCAACACTAGAACATGTTCATGTATGCAGGACACTGTATCCTCCATAACTGCCAGAGTAATTAGGGTGAAATTTGTAGTTGTGCAGACATACAGCATCAAGTTAATGGATTTCTTAAATTCTGCCTAATCCCTATTTTGAGGGTGTGCCACACAGCCCCCATGCAAACTCCCTGTTAAAGTCTCATTTTCACCTTTCTTTTGTTTCTTATGCTCTGATGTTCATTTTATCCATCAGCTTCCTGAGATAAGCCAGTCTGAATGTTCAAGACTGTCTCTGTTTGACTCTGGGCTCTGTCTTTCAAGTGCCAGCTTTGGTCAAACTATGTGCAATATTAGCTTTTAGAAATCCTGAGCATTTTCCAGTGCTAGCAATGCAGATGCTTTAGAGAAAACGCATTCAGCTTTCCTCTGGGTTTCAGTCCAAAAGACCACTTGGGGCTTACTTCTGCTCTGCCTTGCTGCAGGAGAGCATGATGTTTTCTCCTTCCTGGTTGTACCTGAACAAGATTAAATCAAGCACATGAAAAGCAGTACATTTTTGTCTTCTTTCAGTTAGACGTCTTTATCTTTATGCCTATCTATCTAATACATAAGGCTGAATTAATTCCCACTTAGCTTGGTTAAAAATTAGTTTAATTCCCAAGTGACTAAAGAGAGTTCATACCATATCTGCCATGTTCACTGAATTTGGCATCCCCTCCTTCCCCCAGGCTCTCCGTCTGGTGTGACATCTTGATTTTAAAGGGAAATAAATCAGGACTCTTTCTGCCAGTGGCACCAGTTTACATTGCCCATGTCTGATCCCACCCCACTGACTGCAGCAAGAGGCAATTTAGACTGGCTGTTTTTCTAGGAGGCTTTACCTGCAAGATGAGTCCTACCCTGAGCAAAGTCTTCACTGATCTTTACTCATATGCTGTGAAGTGATTAAAACTGTTGGCATTTTAAAGTGCTCAGCTATGAAGGAAGAAATCAGTCCTCCCTATACAGCTCTTGTTATGAGCAGCATGAAAAAGATCTCTCTCCCTCTTTCTGTCATTGCAGCTTGCTGCAGTAGGTTGTAGCTTTTCAATGAAATCTGCATCTCTGCATGTTATCTGCTTGCTGTGCTGTGTACTGTGCTGTTCTTTCACAGTATCATATATCTCTGGGCAATTCATGCTGCTTTTAAGCAAATTACTGAGCCCTACCATGGCCTTTCTGTTAAGAAACCGAAAGGGAAAAAAAAGAAAAAAAAATAAAAGGAGAAAGAAAAACAGAAGGAATTTTTGATGTCTGCTTAAAATAAAAATAATTTCTGTGTTTGTAGCATGCAGGTTTAAGGGCTGCCCGTCCTAGAATATCTTGTGCCAATCTCTACACTTGTACTGGCACTAGGGACTGTCCCCTTGATGTATCTGAGCTTGTGCCCTGTTTGTTCTGGAGTTCCCAGAAGACTGTGCATTGAGGATTGTCTTAACCATCCACAGAAGATCTGAGCCAACCCTATGATATCCTCTTTCTTCTTTGCACTGCTTTGATAATACGAAACAGTCACACAGCTAAAGTACCCAGCCCCTTCAGCAAAAGGGACCTGGAAAATGGCAAGTTACTGTGGCACTGGTGGGAAACAGCCCATGTTCCAGCTGCCCTAAGGTCAGCAGGAAAATAACTGTCATCTCCAACTACTTTCAACTTTCCCTCCAGCTATGTCAAGAAGCTGAGTCCTAGCAGCCGAATACTGAGTTACATGAACATCCCCCATTGAATTTTGAAATTTTTCTTCACTTTTTTTATTCATGAAAACCTTTGGAAAATGTTTTCATAGGCTCTGGGGAATAAATCCTCTCTTGTTCTCCCCAAATAACAAAGAAACCAAAGAGCTTAATATATATATAAAAAAATATTTTAGAAGTTAAAAATACAGTAGAAGTGAGGAGTAGTCTGTATGTAAATAGTTTCTGTATTTTGCTTCTGTTCTTCAGCCGACGTTTAATCTTGCAGGGGTTTCTTTGTGTAAATAAATCCTTAATCTGCAATCATCTGTATTGTCAGTGTAGGGGCGTATGCACTTAATTGGTTTGATTGTGATATGTGAGTGATCTACAAACATCCATAAGCTATGCCTCTTGAATGCCTTTTCTCTGTAGGATAAACAGTTTGTTCCCACAACCATGAGGAATAGTTTTAATTACACCTGGGTATCGCAGATGAGGGGTGGAGATTTTCAGTGATGATTCTTAAGATCTTAATTGTCAGTGGGATTTATCTTGCCCAGTTGCAAGGTAGATGTCTCATATAAGGCAATTATCTGTATTTCTTCTGTAAGTGAGAGAGAAATTGACATTTCCAGTGGGATTTCCTCCCATCTTTAAATAAAAGCAGTTGAAATGAATCCCACTATGAAGGTATTTCTACCTATCTACTAAACAGAATCACAGAATCACAGAATGGTTTTTGTTGGAAGAGACCTTAAAGACCACCCAGCCCCACCCCCAGCCATGGGCAGTGCCCCCCACCAGCTCAGGTTACTCAGGGCCCATCCAACCTGGCCTTGAGTGCCTCCAGGGATGGGGCACCCACAGCTCTCTGGGCAGCTGGGCCAGGGTCTCACCGCCTTCCAAGTAAATACTGTCCCCTTAAAACTTAATCTGAATTTTCTCTGTTTTAGTTTAAAGCGGTTCCCCATTTTCCTATTAGAGCCTGTAAAAAGCCAGTCTCCCTCCTGATTATAAGATCCTTCTAAGTACTGGCAGGCTGCAGTGAGGTCTGCCAGAGCCTTCTCTTCTCCAGGCTGAACAAGCCCAACTCTCTCAGGTTGTTTTTGTAAGAGAACAGAGGTAATCTAGGTGATTTTAGATGTAGCTAGGTGAGATACTATAAGATTGCTGGGTAGAATAACTTATCTTTTGAGGCATGTTTGTGCTCATCTGTAATTTGTGCAGGTGTATTTCATAGACCTGGATCTGGAGGTGATACTAGAGTTATGTGCTGTTGGCCTAAGAGCTCTGGTCCCCTCTGTCCCACCAGCTGTACAAGAGAGCACCCCAGTGGCCTGGGGCTGAGAGCTCTGATGTTACCTGGGCTGGCAGAAACAGACTTGAAGGGCTAGGTTATCACTTCAAAAGAGTTGAGACTTTCCCTCTGTGTGGACTGAGGATAGAAGATGCATAGTTTTAAGACAAGGTTGATAGTAACACCTCCTTGCACAGTTGCTGCTTTTAAACCTTTTTTAAAATGTTGACAGATAAGATTTTTGGCCTTTTTTTTTTCCTTGTGTATTTATAGTCAGTTAAAATACTAGATTTTGTATCTTTCCTAATACCTAGAAGTTTCTGTGCCATGTTTCCCATTTATGGCCTTACCTTAAGTTTTCTGTGAATGGTAACTGTTTTTCAGGTAATGGGAGTCACTGAGCTTAGCCTTTCTAGAAAACGCAGATACCTCTGCACAGAAGACAAGCTGTATTAGAAGAAGCTCAGTTTCATTTCTCACAATAGCAATTGCAGAAGTTTTAGTCTGGGGCTTGTGTAAGGACAGAATGTTCCTAGCTTGACTTTGGAGTTTTCTCTTTCTCAAGTGTTGTTTGGATTTGTTTATTTATTTCATTTAGTGCAGAAAATGAGAGAAGACAAAAACACACTCTCCATTGGGAAAACTGGTAAATTTGAAATGGAGCCATTGAAAGATAACAAGCATGGAAAACTACAATACAGTTTAATTGTGTTAATTTTCAGATGATTATGCATATTTCTTTAAATAGTTTTGCAAAGTTCTGCCTCCGCCCAAAATGTTTCTCTTCTCACTTTTGGAACTTGCCAGAAATAAAAAGTAAGAAAACAATTGCAATTCTGAACTTCCTTAAGCTGTTTAAAACCAGATCTATTGTCTAGGGAATCACCTCATTTCCTCTTAAAATCTTTTACAATGCATACAAACCTCCTGGTTCAGCTTACAATTTACTGTGAGAATTATTTCAGAGCTATTTGGCTTAGGTGCTGGTGATTTATTACACTAATGGAAAGCCACACATGTCTGAAATGGGAGTTCAACAGCAACATCACCCCATCTTCCTTACACTCTTTCTATAAGCACAGGACTAAGATGAAGGAGGGACATACAGGCAGAGTCCACAAACTTCACCCAACACAGGCAACAAACTGGGTGGCCTTTGGAAAAGTCATGTCTTCTCCCACTGTTCTGGTTCCACTTAGCTCATTAGACAAAGGCAAGGCTTGGATTCTGCTGCACTGGAAAAGGCTGCTAAACACCAGGGAGAGTGAAACCCCATGCATTTCACAGACAGCTCTCCCTCTCCAAGCACATTCATCTGACTGTATTTTTGCCAAAACTCAGACATAATTATAGCATTTCATTTCATATGCTTTTTTTTGATTTTATTTTAATATCTAAACTAAGAGTGACATAGTCCTAAGAAATTTGGCTCATCATTCCTAATCGTCTGATCAACGATCTGTCTATAACAGGTTGGGTAGGGTAACTTAACCACTTGGATCTGATCATGATCATGTATAAGTTTGGTCAATATCTCTCAGTAGATAAGAAAAAGATTTAAACAAAAATGGTTTAAGATTGCTGAACATGAGGGAAAATGACTTTTGATTACCCTTCTTTTTTGCTTTATTGTACATTGCTTGCTTGATGAGGCTAGTTGCCTTTAAAATGAATATTGCTTGCTTGATGAGCTTGGTTGCCCTTAAAATGAACTCTAAATTCATTTTACATGATCATGGGATCAGCTTGTAAGTTGCCAATCTGAGCTGCAGTTTCACTATAGCATCTCTTACACAGTTGGACTTGAAGAGTTGTTGCTGTCTCCAGCAATTTTTTCTATTTCACAGCATAGAGTAAATGCCAAATGTAGGGATAATCTCCCCTACAGTTTTAAAAACCTTTGGACTTTCTTGAAGACAGTGTATGAATGTACAGAAATGCACACACTCTACAAATCACAGCAATCTAAGCATTTATCTTGTTTCTTGGTTTACTGTTGGAGGGTAATGTTCTGCATCCTGGCATTGGGCAGAGGTGCTAGGAAAAGGACACTTGAGCATCAATTAGCAGAATTACTGGAGGTAAAAGACTTGTTTCTCTGAAAAGGGGCTTTGATACAGATATATAGGATACAAGAGGTGTAGAAGAAAACAGATCCTTCATAGCCAATATTGGAGTCCAATTCTGCTGGCTTTCTCCAATATTCACAGAGTTTACAGGTGCGTTATATTTATATGGCAAAGTTTTAGTAGCAGGGGTGAGGTGCCATTGTAACCTCTGCTAGAACAGATCAAACAGCCCCTGTGGTGGACAAAATCAGTTCTAGCTTTCTACAGAACAGACACATAGCTAGCCAAAGCTGAATCCATCAGCCAAGCTGGCAGTGCCTCTGGGAAAACGTATTTAGAAAAGGATAAAAATCATTGTGTGAAAGCTGTTTGAGTGAGGAGTAAGGAGACAAAACCATGTGAAAAGCAATCCTGACATAATAATATCAGAGAAGAAGGAGGAGTGAGAAGGTGGCTGGCAGCTGATTAAGGTTAACCCACAACAAAAGTAGATTGTTCTGCCTGTGAAGAACCCGTTTGATGTTCTTGTATAACTGATGAGTTTTGGACTCGTCTTTTCTCCCACTCATTATTTCCCCTCTTCTATCTCCAGAAGCTATACGAAGTCTGTAAAACTCCTCTTGCCAAACCTACTTCAGTCTCCCAAACAATGAAGAAACTTAATTCCTTATAACTTTCCTCCTCAGACTCTGTATATGGTTACACTCCTCTGTAGTTGTGCTCGTCAAGATGTTTTTAATACATTTATCTGGGGATCAGATCTGATTTTTTAAAGAGCAAATCAATTGTACTTATAGGAAAATCATATACGTGAGACAAAAGAGTTCCTTTCTGTAAACTGCTCTTGATCTGATTTTGTTTTTGTTTTTCATTCTGTATTTAATTGTTCTAAATTTCCTTTTAGAAATGATTCAGAAATGATCTTCACATCCCAGGAGCCTGCTTCAATGACACTCTTGCTAAGAAATTTTGTTATTTTTGTTTATGATTTGTTAGGGTGAGATTTTAAGGCAGGAACCTGCACTATGCAAACTCTGCATGGCAATGAAAAGGCAACGATGAACCCTAAGTAGTTCTTAACACATATCTGGACGGGCATTTCTGTTTCCCAATCGGTACTTGACGTTACTCAAAATTTGGCTAAGCAGCTATGATTTCAGATCAAACGTGAAAGAGGAGGAAAACAGCAGGCTAGTCTATAGGATTCATAGTTCTCTCCTGAGCAATATTAAGCCTGTTATAAGGGAGGGATGGAGTTTCTCAAAGGAGTAACGGGAAAAGAAGAAAGAAGAGAGATTCTAAGAGCTGAGGAACAAATGAGAAAGAAAATGCTATAAGTGATGAAGATCTGAAATAATCTTCTTGAGACAGGTTTCTTCAAATCTCTCCAGATGAAATCTGAAGGTAAACCTGTTTGCTTTGTCTTGCTAATACAATATTTCCTGCTTTAACTTTACCTTAAGTGGCCATATACAGATATGTTGGTAAAGTGAAAATCTGGAAGAAATGCCAATTACCCTCAGTACAGCATGCAGTCCTAGTTTCTGCTCAATTCTGTGGAGCTCATTTTGGATGCAGACTGTGAAGAATTGTAATCTGGAAAGACACCAACGTAATTCTCCTGATTTGCACTGGGTTCAGATATGGTCTGTGAGTTTCTGCCACTCCCTCTCTTGATAGTAGAGATTTGCTGCAGTTGTAAACAGCTTAAACTGGCTTTGAATCCAGAGGTCATGCTTCTTTGCTCTCCTCAGTCTCCAAAATTTCAGTCCAGGAATGTGGCAGGAGCACATTTTCTCTTCCTCTGCTGCTTCCTTCTGGTTGTACAGTCTTGCTCTCCCCTCCATGCCTGATTCCTTCTTCTCTTAACAAATTGACAAGAAAATGCTATGTACTCCCATTTCTGCTTCTGAAGTGCCTGACTGTTGTGATTGTAGGTGATTGCTCTAGGGCAGGACAAGCCCAGAGTGCTCCAGGAAGGTAGCTATAGTCTCTGTTATTGTTCTGGTTTGAGCAGGCAGGCCTGGAAACCCCACACAGCCTTTTGCTCACCCTCCTTCCCCCTCCTCCCAGCTGGGATGGGGGAGAGAATCGAGAAATAAGGTAGAACTCGTGGGTTGAGATAAAAACTATTTACTAACAGAAAGAGGAAAATAGAGTAAAATAACAGTAATGATAACTATATACAAAACAAGTGATTGTACTAAGCAATTGCTCACCGACCGCGACCGATGCTTAGCCAATCCCCAAGCAAATGGGGCCTCTCAGCTAACTTCCCTTCCTTATATTACATGATGTCATATGGTATGGAATATCACTTTGGTCAGTTTGGGTCAGCTGCCCCGTTCTTGTCCCCTCCCAGCTCCCTGCGGCCCCCCAAGCCTCTTCACTCTCGTGGCAGAGATATACAAATGTCCTTGGTTCTGTTCAGTGCTGCCGGGTGTTATCAGCCTTGTTTTCTTTCTCGAACCAAAGGACAGCTTTGTAGCAGACACTAAAAGAGAAAGTTTCAGTTAGAAACTAAGATAGTTATAAATCTGATTAAAGTAGTTCAGCATCTTGGCAGCACATCAGCAAATCAGAAGAGTGCAAGAGAAGCATCTGGACATAAAGACAGAGCTGTCCCTTGTGTGGCTTGATAGAACTTAGCTTCATGCCTGGGCAGCAGCAAAGACCAACTTCCCACAGAGCTGACTCAGCTACTGCACCAAAAGTGCTTATGGACCTGATCATCTCTTGCTTGGTACAGTCTATTCTCTGCTTGGTGAACCGGACTGGCAGGACCCCAGAGATGCCTCTATGTTACCATACGCTTATTGCTCAGTTCATCTGATGGAGTGTCCTCAGGGCAGACTGGAGGTGGCTGCAGCAACCTTGTGTGCCAAATGGCTCTTCCTTTCCCACCTGCTGGCCGGGGATTTGTCGGGTTCCCTGCTTATAGAAAGAGTCTAAAGACTTGATTTGTGGATTGTGAGTTATGTCATCTCTGGCAAAATTCCTGATGGATAGCAGATGTACACTGACACAAATCTTGACCACTGCAATATAAATCAGAAGCAGAGCTGTGTAAAAATGGACACATAAAGAGTGAAGCACTAAAGAGTTACAAATGACTAAAAACTTGTCAAAATGAAAACATTCATCCAGTCTTACCTTATTGTGATGGGCTCTGAGGGTGGTTGGAGCTCAGTGGTGGAAGCACAATATGTTGCCAGGATGACTGAGTTGGTGGGAAGCGCCACAGGGTATCTGTGTCCTAGTCTCAGACCTGCTGTTTACTTGCTATGAGATCTTGGGTAAGTTATTTCTCTTTTATATTTTCTTCATGTATAAAACACTGAAGATTGAATTTACCCTCCTGTATGAACCACAGAGAGATCTTATGAATATTATATGATCTATATTAGTGCTACTGTTCATGAGACTTAACAGTATTCCCTCTCTTTTACTGTGGGATTTGTAGACTAGAAGGGATTTAAGTGGGAAAATACTAATTTCCGTTTTATTTTCCCTCTTCTCTTTTTTTTCCCTCTCTCTATATATCTATTTAGCTCTAATTTCAGAAGGTGGAAAGAAAAGGAAGAAAATCAAGCAGAGATCCTATGAAATCAAGACATTCTAGAGAGTCCTGAAATTGCTTGCTTGTTACTTAGCTTTGGTAGCACTGACAAGGTAATAAAACGAGGGAATTGGTCACAACATGCAGCAGTGAAACATGGTAAAGCTGAATATGATTTCTAGTGGTAATACTGTTTCCAGCCACGCATCTTACACCAAGAATAGTGGCCATTCCTCCTAACGAGACCACATCTAGAAATAAAACAATTTTCTAAGGCATTGTAACTGTAGAAGAAATGGTCTCTGGAGTCAGAGGTATGGAGCTCTGGCATGTCGAAGAAATCAAGGGTGATCCTGAGAATTAACAGGAAGATAGCCATGGACTTCACTGAATCCAAAAGTTTCCACATAATGTTTTATTACCTTGACAACATGCTGTGCCACCAGGGACAGAATATAAAAATCCTACCAGCGCTTTCTGACACAGAGGTTTATTACTTCAGCTAGACAGTAATCAAAAGAAGAGAAAGGCTAACCATTCAAGTAGAAAACAAAAGGGAGGGAGGGGGAGTAGGTAAAAGGGAAAGCACAAAGCCAAGTGCACTGAAAAGGGGAGACATTACAGGAGAATTACGGAGTGCTCTTACCTCTTCTTATTTGATCAGAACTTGCTTGTCTTTCATAATTAGTCATGATTTCTCTGCGAAAGTACCACCTCAGCTTTGCAGCTTACTTGGGCATTGCAGGCCACTCGGATCATCCCATGACAGGCTGCATACAGACCTTGCTTGCATGAGGAAGTGCTCCGGGGGATGTGCCACTGTTGTGCTGTGAGTGAGGACTTTCCGGCTCCTCATGTTCTGTTTTACCCTTTCTGATCTTGCCCTACCTGCAGCGCTTTCTTGTCGGCACTGACAACAGTAAGTGCTGGTAAGTGTTGAGATGAAACCATAACAGTTCAAAGTCTCTGAGCATGCAGATTTCATGACTAGTATAATGTTGGATTCAAAGTAATTTTTCTTTATCTTTGGGTCAAAATGATAAATTACTTTTGGGAATAACATGCATTTTTTTCAGGCATTTCACTCTCTATGCCAGTTTCAGACAGATGGTGACATTTTCCTTCATTATACTTCTAATTTTTCTAAGGAATTGAATACCCCAGTAGAAAGTCAAACCAATTACAGTGGGCTTGGGACACAATTTTTTCTCACAAAAGAACATACCTGAAATCTCCTGATATATTGTTTATTTAGAAGAAATATGCATGTGAATGAAGAAGTGCCTATGCTTATAACTGCATCAAATCAGCATTATCATTATAATGGAGATTTCCCACAGAAGAAAGAGGATTTTTTTGAGGCAAATGTTCTTTGAGTAATGATGCTAGAGATATATTAGCACAGGGTGAATTTGCCAGGATTTCAAACTCAGATAGACCCTCAAGGTTCTGAACTCAATGATTATATTTTTCTCTTCGTATCTATTGCAATCTATTCCCACTGGAGATAGTAAAAACAATGACAAATTTTAGCAATAAACTGACAGAATAAGCAGTCCCTCACTCCACCACTCCTTCCAGCACTTCGTCCTCTTGGATGTGAACCAGTGTAGCTGCAGGAAGGAACAGTAACCTTCCCCATACCAGTTTTGGCCTTGAGATTGCAATTAGACAATGACTTGATGTGCGGGCTTCATCCATTCTACACTTGAAAATGTGGGTGCTTCATGATGGCGGAAATTGCAGGAAGACTCAGGCAAGAGTCACACTTAGGGCCTGGAATGTGCTGGGCTTCCTGGGTGTTGGTGGAAACCACAGCACGGAGGTACATAAAAGAATGCCTGAGGGGGCATAATCTTCCAGAGACACAGGAGAAACTTTAACTTAGGCCCTGAGTATTCCAGCCCTACCTTCTGTCAACTCACCTAGGGCTGTCACCTGACATCTGAGATTTGGATAGCATTTGCTTCTTATTACTGTATTTTTGCTGTAACTGACTACCATCTGCAAGAACAGTGAGCTGCCAGGATTCTTGCATACTACACAAGCCTTGGATCACTGGAAATGCCGCGATATCAAATGATACATCACTTCATTTCAGTAAGCTATAACCCCACACAACCATTACCACAGTATTGTATTTTTTTTTTATCTGTATTGCTTCCTTGCTTCTAGCCATACTGGTCTTAATTGTGTCATGCAATAGCCATCAGGGAAGTTTCAACTTAAATTCTTGTTAGATTAATATTATTATAATATCTACACTATTCCTTACGTTCAGTTTGTTAGGGGCAACTGGTCTGTCTGAATCTTGCTTACTGAAATACTGCGAAAATATTTCAAATCTCAACGGGTATGACATATTGGCTTGTTATCACCATATCCGCCTTTGTGGTATCTTCTATTGAAAACAAACCTAATCTAATCTCTGATACGTTTTCCCAATTACAGTGGCTGCAGTGACACCAGAAGAGTGTTGGGGAAACAGATGAATCCCCTAAGCCCAAATCTGGCTTTTTTTCACCAGCTCTTGGGCTGATGCCTGGTCTTTCTTCTGGTGTATTTGCCTCAACAGAAAAGTCAGGACAGAAGTTCAGAAATGTCATTCTTCCTCTAAGGAAGTATGCAGAGTAAGTAATTTAAGATCTGCACCAAAAAGACATTCAATAGAAGAGCAATAATATGTATAAATTCTTTAACATCAGAGTCCCTTGACTTTCCTGAGAAGCAACGTTAATGAAGAGGTGTTCTGTATGGCAGCACTGGGGCTTTTGCTTCCATTGGTGTTATCTTACCTTCGTGGGTAATTTTAATGAATCCGTTTCAAGTTTCTTCAGACTAGCTTCTCTTCTACAGTTCACGTGTACATCATGGATATTTGAAGTATAGGCACATGGTGTGTTGACATCCTTAAGAGTGTTCACCAAGACATGCCTTTCACTTCTCAATAGTCCTGTCACAGTAAAGGTGTGGGTATTTTGGAAAAACTGGTTAACTAAAGGCAGTATCCTCTGCCCTCCTGGTAGCAGCAAATCCACTAGTTGTTGCAGACCCAAGTCCAGTGGTGCTCTCTTGTTACACATCTGATGGGGCATTTATTGCTGGTTTCAGACAGCATGGGTTCTGGTGAGGCCTTGGTGCAGGAGACTTGGAGAAGTCTGCTACAGCTGATATTTTATTCACAACACTGGTCATGTTCCAGACTGTATAGCATAAACATGTTATAATACAATTCACAGATAGGTTTTTGCAGTATCCATAAATGCCTTATTTTGCTAGTTTGACCTGATGGATTAACATATGACAAATCTCAAAAGTTTGCTGTCAGAGTTGGAAAGATAGTCCTAATCAGAAAACACACCTGGAAATAAATGTGCTGAAGTGTTGAGAGAACAAACCCTCTGTCATCAGGTCTTTTATGGCAAATAGCAGTGTTTTGGATGGGAGGCTTGAAGAGAAGACACTCCAATGCCACAAGCCTGCAGCGCTATTTTGTGCCACCATGCAGTATAAATTGATGTAGGCTAATGAAATATTTGCCTGTCTTTAATTGCTAAACACCAGAATGGTGTTTGATGAGCTGTACAAATTGAGGAGTTAAGTAACGCTGTGGCAATGGGAGATGTTTGCAGGACAGAGATGCCATCTAGTGGAAGCAGCTACTGGCATCTTGCAATGCTGCAGGGACAGCCATCCTCTTCCTCCACAGTCAGGACTGTGGAGTGCTAAGCCCCAGTGCCATGCACATCCTTGGGGTGGGGACCTACAGGACACTGGATTAGGTCCCCAAGTTTCAAAGCATTCAGTATGGAGGGGGAAAAAGTAAAATTGTGCTTTTCTGCACTCCTGAACTTGGCACAACTGCTGACCATTGGATTGGAAACCAGTCAGGTGCAAGCGCTTGGAATGTGGATCTGGAGGGGATCCTGCTACCAGAAGCTCCAGAGAAGTCCAGCCTCCGATACAGGGACTCATTCTCTTCCTTCCTCTCTCATTTTATCCTCCTGGGACAAGCAGGTTCAAATGAAGGGGTGTCCACCCCAGAGTAGCCCTTTTTCTCTGGAAAGGTGATAGACAGTGAATGTCTACCATACATGTCCAACCCACCAGTTTTATGGTTTGGTGTCCTCTTTTTTTAATGTTTTAATAAAAAATACGTGAAAGAAGAAGTTTTCTTACTTATATGTGTTAACTATATCATATATTTTATATGCAGCCAAAGACAATTCCTTCTCACTTACTGTGGCCCAGGCAAGCCAAAAGATTGAACACCCATGAACCATGAAATGGATGGAAATACAGAGATGCTCAAGCTGGCTGTGAACACAAAGTAAGGTGTTGGGCAGAGGTGGGGTGAGAGCCTCTTTTCAGCCTTGCCTCAACATCCTCAATGTCTCTGTGTGGCTTTTTTTTTTTTTTTTTTTTGACAAAGCACATTAACAGCTGAAGAATTGATACCTATAAGACAAAAATAAGCCCCATGGAGTAAAAAGAATGCAGGGGATATAATTCCTTCTTGTGTGGCACTGGTCAGGGTGAAAGAAGGAATATATCCAAGGGCTGGCAGAAGCGTGGAGGGGATTAGATAAGAGAAAATTGCCCTGTTCCATCAGCAATTTTTATTCCAGTTTGGTCTCTGGGAGGCTGTTTAATCAACTGCAGCTTAGAAAACCCTCAGTTTTGCTTGAAACTACTCATAGGAACCTCACTGCGGCCCTGGAGGCCCAAAATGTGACAGCTAGCCTCAAAGACTTTCTTCATGTGATACTTAACTATCTAACAGGACCCAACGTTTGCTTCCTACACTGAGAGACTCTAGCAAGGGTCACTGCACCAGCATCCATTGGGGGCTTTGAAGATCTGGAGCACTACGTATTAAGCTTGTCCCAAAAGTGTTGCCTCCTATTTATTATGCTGGCCTACAACGT